>CABHPQ010171034.1:35052-56354 GCA_902168405.1 Peromyscus aztecus
ATAATCTCTGCACTTAGGTGGCTGAGGAAACAAGTCAACACCTTTAATGCCAGCTTGGGTTATAGGCTAAGCTTAATTATCTAAAAGAGATCTTGGAAAGAGAGAAAGAAAGAAAGAAAGAAAGAAAGAAAGAAAGAAAGAAAGAAAGAAAGAAAGAAAGAAAGAAAGAAAGAAAGAAAGAAAGAAAGAAAGAAAGAAAGAAAGAAAGAAAGAAAGCAGGGGGTGGCACTGTTTGGGGAGGCTGTGTAACATGTAGGAAGGAGATTGAGCCTTGAAGGTGATATAGCAATGGGCTGTACTAGTAGGAGCCTGGATGGTAGTAGTACAACAGACTGTGGAGGCCTAACTCATGAGGTTTCTGAGGGGAATGAGTATTTTATTAGTAACAGGGCTAGAAGCTATTTGTGTGTTATTTTGCTAAAGAATCTTGATACATTCTACACATGTCCTGAGAACTTTCTAAGGATGAATTGCAAAGTAATGGGCTAATTACTTTGACAGAGGAAATTTTAAAATAGCATAACATTGAGCCTGTGTCATGGTTATTATTAGTTACTCTCAAGTATTAGTTACAATAAAAAATAGCACAGAAGAAATGAAAATGTGCAGTTTGGAGATGAACACTAAAAAAGCTTAACATTGCATCCTAGTCATGTGCTTAAATGCATAAAATAATTGTTGAAGAAATTAATGTCATTGAAGAGAAGCCTAAAGCCTGCTCTGGAACTACAGGAAATGTTCCTTAATGGCAAGATCCAACAGAGCCAAGCCTTCAACTAATGAAAGAAAAGGCCTAAATGGTTGGTTGATTCTATAACAGTGTCATCCATGCGCTGCAAGATCTGAAGACAAGAAATGTGCAATATTGAATGGATTATAGGGTCCTCTTCCAAGGTTTTAGAAAGCTGTGAAGGCCCAAGAATATATAGCTAGATTTGGAGTCACTGCAAGGAGGCACTGAAGGGCATTGCATAAAGCTGTGGAGGTGAAGCCTTGACTGAGTTAGGGAGATCGTGGAGATGTTGGAGATGCCAGAGCTATGGGACATCAGCCAAGTCAAGCTGTATACAGGAAGTGGAACAAACCCAAGACAGATACATGCCATACGTAGCAAAGCTGGAGAAGTTGCCTAAGTTCTTCCCAACTGAAACACTATATAGAAGATTGGAGTGTCAAGGTTTGGTGATTGCCCTGCTTTGATGTGGTCTTGCATTGTTCCAATATTTTCTCACTACCCACCTATACTTCCCTACTGGAAAGGTAATGGATATTTCAAGCCATTTTATTGAGATTGTGTTGACATTACAGCCAGGAAATGAGGTAGGCTAATTGTAGAAATCTACCCCTTCTTCCTGTCCTCCATATCAAATTCCCTAGTCATATCCCAGATATACAGCAGACAACTTGCTAAGACCACTCTTCTCCTCCAATCCCATCTCCAATGAATCTCAACCCTCCTAAATTCTCTCCTTCCACTCGTTACTTTACTCCAGCCCCTGATTCCAGCAAGCATTCCCTGGGAACCAGAAGGGCTTCTGGGTTCTAGTGGAAACATGTTTTCCTGACTGTTATTGATTATGTTTTCACACTGGCATCTACAGATCCAAGTTTGGGAAGATTGTAGTTCTAGGTGCTGATACCTAGTCTTTGTTCAGTGGGTTTTTATTCCTTTATTATTGTTGCCCTCTTCAGTTCTTAGGAGTGTGATAGCTGTGAATTGCCGGGTAGGATGATCTCATTACATGCAGAAAAGGCCTCTGACAAAATTGAACCCTCCTTCCTGATAATAGTCCTGGAGAAATTAGGGATACAAGGGCATACCTAAACACAATAAAAGTACTTTACATCAAATTCATAGCTAACATCAATTTAAATGGATAGAAACTCAAAGAAATTCCACTAAAATCAGGAAAAAGACAAGATTTTCTACTCTCTCCATACCTATTCAATATGGTACTTGAAGTCTTATCAATTTTGTAACATCATCCCAATTTGCATATACTGTACAAGTTCTCATCTCTCCTAACTTTTCTGTCCATTTCATTCCATGTCTAACATCTCAAGAATTGTTGTCTGTGGTTTACAACAGAGGAGTTACAACCATATGGCCAGATGCCAATGTGATGAAAAGGAAGTGTAAAAGCCCTTTCTCAAATGATCACATCCAGATTTAGGGCAGATACCATGTCATGGAGGCAGTATTTATGATGGGCAGTAGATTTTTGAGAATTACCATGATGGCTGACTTAGGTGAGTCCTTAAAACATTCAAAATAATTCTGCTAAGAAACTCTGCTTCAAATTTTAATCAGAAGTCTCATGTTTTATTCCCACTGTGAAATCTTAGCCACTCCATGTAGGACCCATACTTCGGTTTTCATCTATTTCTCAGTATAACCTTTTCACTCCAAATACCATTTTGTTTAAACCATAGTACATAGTTCTGTTCTACAATCCCAACCGATATGTCCAATTGCTAGTAATATCATAACTGGATAACTCTAAGGGAGTTGAACATTTTTACATATAGAATCAAACCCTTTAGTCTCTCAGGTATATAAGAATAAAACTCAGTCATTTTTTAAATATCCTACCCTTATACATATGGTATACATTATTATTTAAGTTGGTCTAGCTAACACTTAGTAATGAACATATTTTATTCACTTGCACTTACTACATGTACTTTGGGGTCATAAATGTGAGCACTATTATTTCTTTCATATGCTTGCAAATGGAAAGGAAAAAGATATGCCATAACTTTCACAAAACCTCAGATGGTATAGATGAGACTTGAACTTATGAGAGCTTGTTCTAGCCTACCTTTTTTTACTTAGTACACTCCACTGGCTTTCCTGCAAGGTGTAGTGGGTGACATCAGCCAACTGTCTCTATGTGACAGGCTCTGAACTGTGTGTCAGACATATTTTTTGCTTTATAACTTAATATTGATACCATAGATTTAAGTTACTGTTGTTTAACAAATGGCAGTAAAATTTTAATGGCAGTCCTACATAGTAATTGTAATTACTCAAATAAAAATTCATTCCAGATGCAACATTCTTAACAACCAGTAGTACTGCCACTTAAAACTTACTAGAAAAATAAATCTTTTGATCAGAGATAAATGACTTTGCAAAGAACAGAAAATGATGTCTGTGCATGAGCAAATGTTCTGTCTCTTAACTGTTTTATTAAATGAGAAAAAATCTAAATTAAACTTTGGGTCTTTCCATCCTATCGTCTAATATTGTCTAACACCAAACTATTTATAACTTTGTACATTCTCAGTTTTATTCTGAATTATGTACGTTTACTCTTGATAGATCTAAATTAAATAAGTTAGATGGTTGTAGCTCTATTTCTTTTTCTTGTCAATGTTATTTCCTTTCCAAAATGCCAAAGATCATTTATAAGGGATTTGACTGTTATTGAGTCAAACATTCCTCTGAATTATAGGACATCAACTAAGGCTTTTAGGTTGTTCCTTCAATTTATTTTTTAAAAATGTTGTAGCTCCCTTCCCAAGTCCAAACCATGAAAAATAAATTACAGTGTGTGTATCACCTTGGAAGCACATTTTATTTGAGTAATACTCATTCATTTTAGACAGCATATACCATCTTCTTTTTAAAATGCTTTCAAGCATATTTTAAAAGGCTACAAAAATGGAAGTAATCATTTCTTTTCCTATCTGTTTCATTTTGTTACTAACAATGGATAAATACACATTTTTTTCTTTATTTATACCATTTTTTTTGAGACAGGGTTTTGTAGAAGTAACCAATCATCTTATTGAATAAGAAACACAGAGCTAATGCAAAGATAAAAGCCCAAGAGGTCAGAGCTAAGAGCCTTACCCTTCCTGCTTCAGCGATCCTCTTCAGCCAAGAGAGACCTACTTCCTGTATGTTTGTCTTTACATAGACTTTCTATTCTGCCTTCTCATTGGTTATAAACCCAACCATATGACTGCCTCATCACTGCCTGTCTGTACAGACCTCCAGGTCTTCTATGGTAGGTATTGAGATTAAAGGCATGGGCCTCCAATGCTGGCTGTATCCTTGACCACACAGAGATCTACCTAGCTCTGCCTACCAAGTGCTGGGATTAAAGGCGTATGCCACCACCGCCTAACCAATGTTTTAATAATAAGGCCTGTTACTTAGTTACTTCAAAACCATGGATGTTTCAGTGAAACATGAATGAAAAGTTAATGATGTGCTTTCAATTCTTTACTCTCTTCTAAGAATTTTTATTTAAACAATAATGATTTTAGTATTTACAGGAATATACTGTGTTGGAGTTAAAATGCAGATTACTAAAAGCAAGTATTAATTTTACTTCAAGAAGCATATCAAAGGTTATATCTTCTAAGATACTTTCTCTGGATTTAAAAATTGTTAAAAATCAGTTCATAATTGTAATGTAAATATATTTGGTCACTTACATAATTTAATGAGGAAGTGGCTAAATTCTATATTGAAGTAATCATTCATTTTGTTTTAGAACGTACGCCTAAGAGGAAGAGCAGTTAAAGTGATAATATTCCACATCCAAATGAATACACAGGTATTTGAGTGGTTATTTCTGACACAGATAAAGCTCCTGAGACACATCAAGAGCAGCTAACCCGCTGTTGAATTGATGATGCCATTGATGACTGGAAATTCCTCATGAACAGTCCTGGTTGGAAGTGTCCAGAGCTCTGACCTTGCAAAGGGAAAAGAGGAAGAAGGATAATAGGCACTATTCTTCTCTAAGAGATCTTAATTATTTATCATTGGCAGAGAATCCTTTCCTATTTTCACAAAGGTGTGTGTATGTGTGTATGTGTGTGTGTGTGTGTGTGTGTGTGTGTGTGTGTGTGTGTGTGTGTATGTGTGTGTCATTAGTAAAATATAAAGGAAGGAGAAAATTGGTTCTCAAACTATTCACAAGGTCAGATGACAACATATGGCAGTTTCAGGAGTTTCTGCCCTGAAGAAATTCCTAAGAGAATTCGTGTCTAGGAACACTGTAGTCAGCTCCTGAGCTCCCTGTCTCTGAGAAAAGAATTAGTGGTCAGTCTTGAAACCATATCCATGCAAATATCAAACATGGACTCAGTAGTTTCTATTTATATATTTTGTGCATATACATATATCCCCCACTTCTCCTCTTCCTCTCTCTCCCTCTCTCTCTCTTATATCTATCTATCTATCTATCTATCTATCTATCTATCTATCTATCTATCATCTATCTCTGTGTATAAATATCATAAAGGAGAAACAGGCTATCAATTTGAGGGTGAGGGGATGGGGCGGGCTAAAGAAAGGGTTCGCTGGGAAGGGCTGGACAGAGGGAAGAGAGGGGAAAGTGATGCAAATGTGTTTCAATTAAAAACATTTAAAAATAAAATAAAGAAAAAAAAGAATTGTACCAATGTATAACATTTATATAATTCCTTTTATCCTCAGCTTGCTTAGCCAACACAAACTAATTAATTAAGGGAAAGCAATCTGTGGGTTAAGGAACAATTATAAACAACTGCCTGTCATTGGAAAAAAAAATCTATCCTTGTTTGTTTATTATTTCATTACTAAACTATGAGACATTTTTAATTTTAATAGCATTATTTAAGACACAAGAGCCATAGGAATGGAAATAACTCATGATGTACTAATAATCCCCGTGCTATCTAAAAAAAAAAAAAAAGACCCTAATCTGTTCCAATATCTTCTCCCCCTCCCCCAAACAACTTAATTCAGTAGAGAAGAGCTATTGGAAGATCAGCTGATAGCAGAGTGGATTTTTTATTTATGTGGGTGGTGCTGGGGAAGGAAGAAAACACGATGAAAATGCATTGTGTAAAAGACGTTATAAAATCCCATTAGCTTTACTTAACTTTCATTCTCAATATTTTACAGGATAAATACAATAGACATGGATTCTATAGGAATGATATAAGGATTGTTAAGTTCAGAACCTAGGCTCTGGCAGCCCTAACAGTCTAGAGTGATAGTCACCATAAAGGTTCATGAAGGGAAAACTCCTAGTGAAGAGAAGAAAACCTCTGGCCTGAGTGGAGACTTAACAATCCAGTTAGACAAGGTCAATCACCTAGTCAAGAGACCAGCCCTAAGGGAGCTTGCTCATCTTAATCTACACAATGGGATAGGCAAAATAAGTAGTCCTTTACTAAGGTACTCAACTTTTTCTTCCCAGAATCCTCACCCCCTAGTACAGTACCTTACAGATGGCAGGTATGCAGCTTCTTATGTGAATTCATTTTTCTGAATCATTCAAAGAGCATAACACCCCCCTTTCTTCTTTTTAGTTCTTTGTGACTATTTTTTTCTTAACACCTTGGGGTTTCTCAACATTTTGTGCTGCCTGTCTGACTCCCATGATGTCTTATTTTTTTAATAATTTTCTTATTAAGAGATTTTCTATTCATTTTAAATACCAACCACAGATTCCCCTGTCCTCCCTCCTCCCTGCTGCTTCCCAAACCACCCCCATTCCCATCTCCTCCAAGGCAAGATCTCCCATGGGGAGTCACCCATGATGTCTTGACTGACATATTTGTTTGTTTTCCTTCTTTTCTCCTTTCTCCTTCTGGTCACTGCTGAGGTTTCCATCTTGCCTGCCATGAATCTTTTCATTTTAAAGACTAATAAAACTGTCCTTGATCATCCATTTGAGTCAATCTCTAAATTCTTTTATTAATGATACTATGATCCCAGAGAGGGAACCCCAATTTTCTGTCTATCACTAAGATTAGCCACCTATCCTCAGTTGGCCAAATGAAGAGACAAAAATATAGTGAAAAGCCGAAAAAACGGGATTTACTCAATGTAACCGCATTGGTAAGATGAATAAATAAAAAGTCCCCATAAATCCCCATATTAGTTCTCTAAGGTATAAGATTGGTGGAAATTATTTAGAAAAAAAAAGATGTATTAGCAGGTTTATGCAATATTGGTTGGGTAGGCCAATTGTAGCAAAGCATGCTGCAGAGACCAAAATCCAAGGAGCTTAATTCTTATATCATTAAGCTTCAACAGTCCTCATCTGGTATTGAAGAACTGAAAGATTCCTGAAGAACCACTGGTATTTATTTCCTGTTGCAAAGCAGAAGAATCTAGTTCTGGTGTATGTAGAGGATGTCATCAGCAGCAAAAAAGAGTGAATGCCCTCATCTTCTCTTCTAGAAGTCAGACAAGCAAAACAACACTGTTTTCACCCAGACCTTCTATATCTGGGCCACTGCTAGACATGCCAAACACTCTTAAAGAAAGCCTTTCTCTCAAACTTAATCTGTTCTGGTGATGAAGTCACAGACCCACCCAGATATAAGTCTCTTAGTTCACACCAGATCTAATCAAATTGTTAAACAAGTCCATCCCTTACCAACTTGATACTCAATTGTATTTTATTATGTTGCACTTAATTTGCAAATAAATCCAGTAACAAGGTCGTAAGTATGCCTAATAAGACATAAGTATGCCTAATAATAATCCCATGCAACTAAAAAAATACTGTTCTTGAACCAGAATAGAAGGAAATTTTTTAAAAATAAATTCTGTCTTTTAACACCTATGACTTCAATATAATATAAATTTTTACAATGCTGATATTACTTCAATAGATGTTTTATTATATGGTAAATAAATAGAAGAAAGAAAGTACAAATATTTACTTATTTTACATGTATACATATATAAACATATTCTTGGCAAAATAGGACAGAATCACTCATGGATATTACAAATTTAATTTTGAAAACTGTGTACATGGTCTTAGCTGATATTAAAGCTACATTTTTCAATTACTGCTTCAGTATACTCTCAACCTCAACAACAGTCTTAGCTTTTTAACCATAGGGTAAAACTATTCCTGGGACATTAGTGCTGTTTCTCACTGACCTTAATCACAGGACTTGGTAATACTAATAGATACCATAAAGCATACCCTGAACTTCAGACATATTCTTCATTACCTCTATTGGGAAGTAGCATTCCACCAGGCAGTGGCGGCACACATTTGTAATCCCAGCTCTTGGGAGGCAGAGGCAGGCAGATCTCCATGAGTTTGAAGCCAGCCTGGTCTACAGAGCAAGTTACAGGACAGCCCCAGTGGGCACATAGAGAAACCCTGTCTTGAGAAATTAAAAAAAAAAAAAAGTGAAGTAGCATTCCAACTTACCTATAGTAGCTTGGATCAACCATTCCTGCTAACACTAATTCATTCATCTGTCTGAATAAAGATATTAGGAACCTAGAGACTAGGTAGAAATCTTAGCTTCTAGTTGAATGAAATGTGTGTTTTTGGCCTTTGGAAGAGAGTCTGCCTTCTCTGGAAACAAGGCTTCTAGGACGGCATAGCATACAATTGTGGGAATAGAAAACAAGAAGTTTGCTAGATTACCGAGAGAGATTGTGAATGGTACCATTCAAATTCACACACTCTTTTTCTGGGCATACAAATCCCGATACGGGAAAAGAAACATCACACATTGGATACTAATTCAGACCATATATAGCCTTTTAAGTAACTTCCCATCTTGAGACAGAAGCTAGCTTTCCATTGGAAACCACAGCAGAACCTATAGTGGATTATGAACTGGACATATAGCACATAAGATGCCTATTCTGAAAGAACAAGTAACTATAAGACTTGTAAGAGGAAACAAGCATAAGGAATGTGAACTCCTTGTAGGTTCAACCCTCAATGGGCTCAAAATAGACTTATCTCAGTAGAGATTATCTGCATCTCCATTCAGTTCTTAACATAAACCCCATAAAAGACCATCGGGTATGGAAATACTTCTATATTCCATTTTGGAGAGAGAATTGAAATTCTTTCCTCAATTTCCCCTAATAAATCCTTACTCACCGCACTTATTCCTGACTTATGGTTTCTTGTTGTACTTGGGTGTAGCTAGAGTTTTTCTCTCTGGGTCCCACCAAATCCCGGCAGTCCCTTAGCCCACTTGAAAAAATAAACATACACACGCTTATATTATTTAAACTGCTTGGCCATTAGTTCAGGCCTACCATTGTCTAGCTCTTACTCTTATACTCAGCCCATTTCTGTTAATCTATATGTCGCCATGTGTTCTGTGGCTTTACCTGCTGCCTCTACATGATGCTCCCTGGATGGCAGGCTGGTGTCTCCTCCTCTCCGCCTTCCTGTTCTCTCAATTCTCCTCTCTGCTAGTCCCACCTGTACTTCCTGCCTGGCTACTGACCAATCAGTGTTTTATTTATCAATCAACCATCCACAGCACTTGGGCATGTGAAAGGGACTTGGAAGACAATCTAAAGGTAGCTTTCAAGACTGTGGCCATCTGGCATTATGGCTTCTGAGTTAAGTATACCAAGAACCAATGAAGGCTCCATGGCACTGAAAGAACCCATACCAGGCTTTCAGTGCTGTTGCAACCTAGTTAAGACTGTAACTTCACTGAATAGTTTACATACAGTTCTATTAAGTCTTCTACTTTAGCATGGTGGGAAACATAGTAAAACTAGTGAATTCCATCAGAATGGGGGCACTGAAGGACTTTGTGGGCTGTGAAGTAAGATTCTCAGACAGAAGCAATGCTGTATAGGACAAAATGACCATGGATAATACATTATGTGAGTCCATGGATGGTAGTTCTGGCTGAAAACCTGCATGTATGGAAGTCAAGTCCATACCCAGAATAAATATTGATTCTAGTAAGGACCAAGCACTGCCCATTGTGCGGTGGTAGTTATCCAATATAGTCAACCTACCTATAGGTCAATGGCTGCCCCCCACTCCGGGAAATAGTGCCATATTGGAGGCTCAATGGCCATGTTAGCTGCTGGTAGGTTTAAAAATCAATAACAGTCACAGAAAGATCAGTCTTTCTGAGTGGAATCCATGCATAAACACCATCTCTGGCACCTTCGTGACACTGTTCATGGTCATTGGGCAATGACAGGGGTGGCTGAGAAAGCTACTGAGAATGAGCTCATAGAAAAAAGCATTCTATTCACTTGACTGTCAAATTTCCCCTCTGTTGGTTTCATTTTTAGTGAATATTTACATGAGACACAACTATCTTATCCTTTGCTCATTTGAAGAGTTCTACTTTCCCCGATATCTTTCTCATCTACTTTCCTAGCAGACATTTTCCAAATTCATGACCATACAGCCGAATTATTGGTTATAGGCTATACATATCTGTATACATTGCATATCCAGCCACTTATCCTCACAATAAAAATGCTTGACCATATGCACTGACTTCAATTCTGTCCACTGTGAAGATTTTCATTTACCACATTCCTTTGAAATTGGTCCAAAAATGGTTTTCTTGTGCTCACCTGGTAACTTCTAGGTGATGCCTGCACAGCATGCAGCAAATATCTATAAACTATCCCTAGTCTTCCTTCCCTCAATCAACCAATCACAGAACACACATTGTGAGGCCATAGTTCTTGAGGACATGGTCACATATATTCTACTTCCATTGGATGATGGATTGTTGCTTAAGATATTAAAGCTTGTAGGTTGGGGGTCAGATAACACCTCACTCATGATGGGTGGTTCAGGTGACATGGGAAATAGATGGTACATTATCAATTTTTTTTCCACAAGGGCACACTTAAAAATTGGTTTCAACTTCCAGGTCCTGAAATAAAGTTGAATATGAAAAAGAAGACAAGAGGTATGCAGAGCTAAGCATTCCTGAGCAAGGGTGTGATCTAGCTTATCACTTACCCATCACTGTCTCAACTCCAGTCTCTTACAAGGTGTTCTAACGAGTTGCCATAACTTTGTGAAATCTCTTCCTGGAAAGGTTTCTCCTCTTGCTTGCACAAGGCATCAGCTTTTTTCCTCCTAGCATCATGCAATTCCTGAGGAAATTTTAATTTTTGAAGCCCATTATTGGTAACAGTCTGAAAGCCAAAGGAAGGAACACAAGCGCATCTCTTAGGATAACTGTGCTTCCTCCAGGATAATTACAAGAAGACCATACATTTTATGAATACATTTAAAAGAAATATGAAACTTCCAATGTCATTGTGTAAAATTCAATAAGTTATCAAGAAATCTGAAGTTTTTCACAAGAAAACCTTATATGCACATATAAAACTTTCTCGGTGCTTAAATGTCTTTTTGAAAAATGATGTGATTGCAGCTCTAAAAGATATTCCTAATTTCCCAAGCTTTCAAGATTAAAATGTGCATTTACCATTGCTGAAACAGAAAAGGATAGGGGAGAAAGATTAACAATATCTAGGAATGTCCTTAAGTTACCCTCTGAAAAACCCTACCAGAGAAAAAGCATTTGCCAAAATGCTTTTTAGACAAATTTAGAATTTCCCCCATGCAGTATGTGAAAGCTATAATTGATCAAAGTAATTGCTTTACTAATTTGTACTAAATAAAAGACTAAAATTCTGTAGACACATGTCATGTGTTCACCATGGGAAAAACCTTTATTAGAAATTAATATCTGGAAGAATTTTTAGAAATATCTGACCAGTTTTGGAAACATGAGGCAATCATCAATATCAAATCAGTTTTATCTATTTGAGAACAGTAGGTGGTTTTCAGTGCTTTGAATGTGGAATAAATCAACATAATAAAATACACAGCAAAATCCTTCATTAAGGCATTTGATTGTAGTGGAAACAAAACTAAACAAACAAAAAAATCCAGGATTTGTAGACACCTAGAGTAGAATTCATAATCTGAATGAGCTACTGTGTTCAATTTCTTCATTACTCAAATGAGAAAATAAACACTGTAAATTTAGGTAATGGCAGTCACATAGCAATTTTACAAAATAAGTTAGAATATAATTAGATCAAGAGATGCTGATACCCCTCCAGACTGGATAATAGTCAGGAAACAGGCATTGTTCAAGCCTGAGACACAGGTATTTTTCAATGAGAAGATGCCCTGTGCCAGCTTGTAAACTTAATTTATTTGAGTTTTAAAAGAGAAGATCATGTCAGCACAGAATTTTCTCTTGTTTTTAGAAATATGCTGATAACTTATTAGTGTTAAATTTCTATTTGTCTATGGCTTGCTTGGCCTCTGAAGAATCTGTTTCTGTGACCTACACGTCAGACATTCTTGGCTTAATTTTTGTTTTACTCAATTTTGCCAATATATTGATAGTTATAGTTTTTTTAAATATTTGTCAAAACTGTATCTTTTAATATCTAAAACCAAGAAAGCAAAAGACATTGGTGCAATATAATAACACATTTGATACTGAATTTTATCATGGTAGTACATGCTTTGTTTTGTTTGGTTTAATTAATGCATGTGGTAGACATACACTAACTGTAACTTGCAATAAAGTGTTGAACATGGGTGATGCTTTGTGTTCAGTCTCCAGCAATAAAAACCCAAAGGTTTTAAATTGTAATGGTACAAAGATTCTTTAAAAAATTGCAAGGTATATATCTATAGATGATAAAGTTGTAGACACAACTGTGTCAGGGAGAGTAAGACACAGGTCTGAGGCACACCTCCACTGCTACCAACCAAGGACTAATTTTTACAGACCTTTTCTTGGGTAATGAAGGATTCTTGATGCTGACATAGAAAAGAACTCTAAGATGAAGCAGAACTGTCATTTGTCAGAAAGAAATTTAAAACAGATTTCAGCTTGGGGCTAACACTCCTTTTTAGAAAAAGATAGTACACACCCACAAGATTGGGTATGGGCTTCTAAGAATCTTGATTGAACCATGTGGTTTTGGTGGCTTCTGAAGTGACTATCAAAGATTTGATAAACGTTGCTTCCTGTTTTGGGGAAAGAGATGGAAGGGTGATTCCTTATATGCATGAATGGGATCATGATTGATAAGGTAAGACCCAAGTTTGCAGAAGTTTTGGGAGAAGTTAAGGTACTTTTACTGTAAACAGAAGTTAATTATTATTTGTAAATTCAGAGAAAATAGCTGGCAAAGGAGTAAGCCCACACTGAAGATCATGAAGGCTCATGTGTTAACGTGGTTCAGTGCTGCTTTAACAGTATTGTTTGAAAGTGTCTCTGCAGCAGGGAAATATTGTCTGTAGGTATCCTTTCCAGCAAATACTGGTAAACGTCCTGAAATTCTTGACTGTCAACTAGCAGGAGGCTTCAACCCGGTTATTCTCCCATTTTCATCTTCCCCAGTTTCCCCTGTCTTTCTATCCTTCCTCAGATGTATTATGATTTTTACATTTGTTTGTAATTGAAAACAATAGTTTTCATTTGTAATTACAAAATGGCAAATTCATTTATTTCCACCCAATTCATTTACTCGCTGAAATCTAACTTCTCTATCTCAAAGATCTTCATGGTTTCAAAACCTCCATTTCTCCTGACTTGTGCTTTAGAGATAGAGATCCCATCTTTCCTTGTGGAAACAATTTTTTTCCTGACCCAAGAGATTTCAGAATTGCACACATACCTTCTCCAGTTCAGTTTCTGGGCAATCATTGAATACAGCATCTTTGAACAATTGATCTTGTTTCACAACATTGTAGCAATTGGCTGCCAGCCTTCTTAATATCTCGAGTTGTGGGAAAACACCTTTGTGCCTTTGTAGAAAGAGCAGCCTTGATAACACAAAGGCTTGAAATATAACTGCATGATAATGGCAGCAATCACTAACATGCTGAGCTTTAAGGAGTTACAATGGTTTATCCTAACTGCCTGAATACCTTATTAGAGGCTCAGTGGGAACTTTTGCATTCAGGTCTGTTAAGACCTATGTTTCCTAACTAGGACAAAGAAGGCTAAGGCAACTATTACATAGACCTCCACACCAGGCACATGGATTACAAAGCATCACTCATTCATCTCAGGGAAAGCTGATGGTTAGACTGTTAGATGTGAATGAAAAGAATCCCCTTTATTAGGTCTACCCATCATTTTTTTACAATCTGTCTGTTTGTTACATAATTTTATGATGTTACCTATTGTAGCTTATTATTGTCTCCTTTTAATTATATAGCTTATCCACCAAGAACTTGACTGGCACCATAGAATATAAATAAAATTATCTAGACAAACAAACCTGTAGGTGGTGTTTAAATTTGTTTTTCTTGTCTCCACATGAAGCCAAAGAGGTATTTAATTTATTTTCTTCTCTCTTACTCACTTTCCTTTTCTCCTATGACACTCAATCCAGAAAACACCTGCAATTAACGTATGTTGTTTAAGAAATGTCTACCTCTCCACCTCAAATATATAATTTTAAGGTAACATAACTTAGATGTGATGTTCTTCAAATATGCATGGAAGCCTTTAGCCAGATTTATTTCTCAAAAATGTTCTATCTTCTTCAGATACAAAAGTCTCTTTCAGAAAACACACATCATGTAACTAAGTTAACAATGTCATTTTTAAATACCATATATCAGGTTGGCTCCACAGTAACCATGGAAACAATTAGAATCCAGCAACACTTTTACTATTTGTAGTGCCTACTCTGTGCCGAGGGCTGTAGATACAGAGATTACAAAAAGAAACTTCTACTCAAAAGTCACATCCTCACTTAGCTAATCTAATATGGTGGAAATAGCTAACCCTGTGTCTATAATTCATTAGATCGTTATGTAGATTTTAAGATTTTCTCAGCCATTCTGGAAATGCTATTATAGTCTTCCATTTTACAAATGTGTTTTATGGTGACTAAGTACTTGGTCTCGATTTCTGGAGCTACCAAACAGTGCAACGAAGTGTAGACAAATTTCTAAATTGTCTATTAAATAAAAACACAGAGCCAGAAATTTGAGTTAAAGCCTTAGAGAGATGGGGAAACACAGAAAGCCACCAGCTAACCTCCTCTCACCAACTCTGCAACTTCCAAAGAGAGCGACTTCCTGTCTACCCAGGCATATATATACATATATATATGTATATATATATATATGTATATATATATAAATAATGCCTTACTTTTCTGCCCTCTCATTGGCTCTTAGCCCAGCTACCTCACTTCCTCTTCCTACACAGTTCTGTCACCATCTGCCTGTGCATGGTTGGTACTGGGATTAAAGGCATGTCACCACGCTTGGCTCTGTTCCCTAATGTGGCCTTGAACACACAAAGATCCTGCCTGCTAAGGGATTAAGGGCTGTGCTGCCTGACTTCTTTGTTTACTTGAAATGGCTGGTCTTTCCCCCTGATCTTGAGGCAAGATTTATTTATTAATGCACAAATAAAATATCACCACAACCAAGATTCAACCTACCAATTCTTAAAACGCATGCTCTTTTCACTATACCCAAATGTATTGTATAGAGGCTGGACTATGGCTTTACTGTGTTAAAGTTTTGGGATTTTTGCCATGAGGAACTTTGGAAAACTTCCCTTGAACAAACATATTCTTCTAGGTCAAATACACTATCTAAAGAAATTTTTATTTATTCCATTAAAAAAACTTCTCATGTGTAGCACGCCATTCACATTTTCTCCTATTTTAACAGAAATTCACTAAGCATTTTCACAATGAAGACTTTTATGAAAAGTAAAAATAACAGTAGAGCAAGAAGTAATTAGTCCCACTGAGCTGTGTGTGTATTTATTCTGCGCCCCCAGTCTCTGCTGCTTCAGAGGAATTATGTGTGAACAGTGTAGAATTCTTACAATCCAAAGTCCATGACTTTGGTGAAGAGTAATCATTTCTCTGTAAGGAAAAGATATTATTGCCAAAAAAAAAAAAGCCTGAAGTGAGGTAATCTATCATTAAATATGAACAAGTGTGATGGGTTGTTCTAGAAAGGGGGAGATGAAAAGTGGTCAAAAACAGTATAGGAGGTAAACGGTGACAAAAGGAATGAGTTAGATTTGGTAGTTTTGACAGGGTGCTAAGAATTGGCATGCAAACAGTTTTCAGCAAAATAAAGACCACATATGAAGTAGCCACAAAGTTTAATACTTTACGAAAGAAAAAGGGCTATAAAGTTTATAGTTTTAGAAGTTAGAATTCCAAAATTAGTCCGTTGTAGCTGTTTGGCCTGAGAGGCATGGTCATGTCAGGACCATGTGTCCATGAGATCATGGTAAAGGAAAAAGCTGAAGACCCCAGGGGCCAAGCTCATTCTTTTACAAGAGCTTGCCCCCAAGGGAACTGACAGGGATCCCAACAGAACTACACAAATCCCTTCAAAGGACAATACCCACAGCAGCCTAACTACTCTAGGCCTGACCCAGCAGTCTATTAAAGCTTCCACACAAACCTCTGACAGAGCAACCAGGGGGGACATCCAGAAATTATAGCCATACCATTTTTGCTAAAGGTAAAAGTGGAAAGAATTCACTACATTGAAAACGACACAGCTGCTTACTTCAGATAATTTGATGCGAGCAATTTAAAAATCAATTTGTATATTTTAGCTCCAGAATATTTCTACTCCTTTTAGCTTAATACATTTCCTTTTAGACTTACTGACAAACCCAATGTTCTAAAGAATAACTGTTATGAAAGGAAAGTGAAGGGAAAGCCATATCAAGGTATGTGAAACTGATACTGTAATTCATATATGATAATGTTAGGAAATAACTAAAACACAATTTTCTCATTATTTTGTCATAGTTCTCTCACATTTAATGAGTGTGTGGGAGGCTTAGGGCAGCATAATTGATACAACAGCCTGCTATGTCTTATGTCTTGGAAGGAAAGGGATAGAAAAATGTAATAATTTCCTTAGCGTCAGATTTGGCTTCGGAGTAGAGACCATGATCTAGTTGCTGAGTGAGACTTCAATAACTAACCAAATAATTGATACTTAATAGGATCTAAACATATGCCAAAAAACACACAGGAACAACTGAGATCAGACCCGAGTCTCTAAAGTCGTATTTGCTGAATGGTGTTTACAAAGCACAGTGGGAAGTTTTTATATGATATGTCAATTTGAAATGATTCTTCATCAGGTTAAAGTATCCATTTCCCAAAGTTGGTCATGTGCTAGAGTTTTCAAGATACACAGAACCAATGAGAATAGGTTGTTCTGTGTTCAAAAGTGAGTGTGGGCTGCACTGCATCTCGGTCATTCTTAGAGCCCAGGGAGTATGCCAAAGCCTTTACCAGTGTTGGGAAGGTCGGCTCCTGTCTTTACCAAACTCTGGTGATTTCAGACACATGGTTTTTTTTTTTTTTTTTTTTTTTTTTTTTTTTTTTTTTTCCCCAGAGCCTTTCGTCTTCTGGCTGCTGACACAGGCTCACTGTGTGCCACCTAGCAGTCAGTTCTGGGCAGGCTTCTCAGAGGCTTATGGAAGGGAGGCAGAAGCAGGGCTCTGCCTTGAGGGATTTTTTTCCTGGCCTATGTTTGCAAGTATCCCATGAGCTCCACTTGTATCCTCTGGTGGAATAGCCTTCCCTGCCTTCTGTGGCTGCTGCAGAAGAGAGGCCTCCAGAAGCCTACATGGTAGAAGGCTACCCAATCACTCCTCCTGCCCTCCCATGTGTTCGTGGATACCAGAGGACCAGGGTGTAGGCAGAAAGACAACCACACAAAGTGAAACTGGAGATACTGCCCACTTAGAACATCATAAAACAGATTTTTAAATGCTATTTTCTCATATATTATGTCCGATTGTAGTTTCCCCTCCCTTCTCTTCTCTCAGTCCCTGCCACACCTCTCCTCTCTCCCAAATCCACTCTGCCTCTGTTTCCCTTCAGAAAAGGGCAGGCCTCTCAGGGATATCACTCACACATGGGATTCTAAGTTGCAATAAGGCTAGTCACATTCCCTCATATTAAGGTTTGACAAGGCAACCCAGGAAGAAAAGGATCCCCCAAACAAGCAAAAGAGTGACAGCCCCTGCTCCCACTGTTGGGAGTCTCACAAGAAGGCCAAGCGGCACAACCATAACATCTATGCAGAGCCGAGGACCTAGGTCAGACCCATGCAGGCTCCCTGATCGTGGGTTCAGTCTCTGTGAGCCCCTATTAAGGTCTAGGCCCTTGCCTAGACCCCTGCCTTGGCCATTCTGCAGCCATGAGAGGTTGAGGAAAAGACCCAACAGGATGTAGGCACCTGGCACAGCTTGATGTGCCCTTGAACCCCCGACCTTGGGCCTAGTTATAGTTACAAAAAATCCCCACCAGATGTCCCCATATGGTAGAAGAAGCCAATTAAAAGTTACAACTAGCAGGTTCATGAAAAAGAAAAAAAAATGTAGTAACCACAGCATTTGCTGAAAGAGATAATAGTTTTCCTGCAGCTGCAAGCTGACCAAGGATAGCACCAACCTTGAGTCTGTTTCTATATAGTGTGTAGACCCCCCAAGCCTCTCCCTGCTGTTGATTTACCCCCTAAAAAATTATGCCTCACTGCTACTCAGGGTCTCTCCTGTTCTGCTGCTGCATCAGACAGACAGAGAGGTCCAAGTTAACTATCAACAATAAAAAGAAGCTTTGCTTTTGCATCGGATTTGATCTCTTGGTGGTCTTTGGGGGACTCTGCATACAACACCTATGTTCCATGGTTGGTTGATTCTGTGCGTTTTCTTGTGGTACCCTTGACCCCTCTAGCTTCTACAATCCTTTCTTCCTCTCTTCACAAGGATTCCCTGAGCTCTGCCTAAAGTTCGTCTGTGGATCTCTGTGTCTGCTCCTATCAGTTGCTGGATGAAGCCTTTTATGACGATTATGCTAGGCTCTGGTATATGAGTGTAAGAGAGTATTATTAGGAATTATTTCATTGACTTCTTTTGTTCGGTTCTATCCTAGATCTTTAGCCTGTCCAGATTCTGGTTCCTGGCCATCCAGACAGTGCCAGAGGTGGGCTCACTCTCATGGTATGGACCTCCAGCTGGACTCCATGCTGTGGGATGTTCTGCATGGCAAATGTGTTGCTAATAAAACACTGATTGGCCAGTGGCTAGGCAGGAAGTGTAGGTGGGACTAACAGAGAGAATAAAAAGAACAGGAAGGCAGAGGGAGTCTCTGCCAGCCAGTCACCACCAGGACAAGCAGCATGTAAAGATGCCGGTAAGCCATGAGCCACGTGGCAAAGTATAGATTTATAGAAACGGATAAATTTAAGTTATAAGGACAGTTAACAAGAAACCTGCCACGGCCATACAGTTTGTAAGCAATATAAGTCTCTGTGTTTACTTGGTTGGGTCTGAGCGGCTGTGGGACTGGCAGGTGAAAGAGATTTATCCTGACCGTGGGCCAGACAGGAAAACTCTAGCCACAGGTTGGCAACTCTATAATTTCTGCAACACCTTTACCCCAGCACAGGCAGGAAAAATTGTAGGTCAAAGGTTTTGTGGCTGGGTTGGTGTCCTAATCCCTCCACTGGAAGCCTTGCCTGGTTACCGAAGAAGGCCAGTTCAGGATCCTTATTCACCATTACTAGGAGTCTTAGCTAGGGTTCCCCCTGGGAGTTTTCATTGCAGTAGTTTTCTACCTTGTCCCCAAAATTGTCCCCCAATTCCAATTGTCTCTCCCGGCACTTGCTCCCTTCATTTCCCCACCTGATCTCTCCTATTCCTATCCCCATCCACCCTCAATCTACCAGCAAAATCTATTGCATTTTCCCTTCCTTTCTCAGAGAGATTCATGCATTTCTCCCCACTGCTTGAGCCGCCCTTGTTCCTTAGCCTCTAGGGTTCTATGGATTGTAGCTTGATTATCCTTTATTTTACAGGTAATACCCACTTAGAATTGAGTACATGCCATGCTTGTCTCTCTGGGTTTGGGGTTACCTCACTCAGGATGATTTTTTTTTCTAGTTCCATCCATTTGCCTGAAAATTTCATGATGTCATTGTTTTTAACAACTATGTAAAACTCCCTTGTGTAGGTGTACTACGTTTTCTTTATTCTTTTTTTCAGTTGAGGGACATCTAGGTTGTTTCCATGTTCTGGTTATTATGAATAAAGCTGCGATGAACACAGTTGAGCAAGTAGTTTTGGGATAGTGTGGGGCATCCTTCTAGTATACGCCCAGGAGTGAGATAGCTCGGCCTTGAGGTAGATCAATTCCCAATTTTATGATAAATGGCCATTTTGACCTCTAAAGTAGCTGTAGAAATTTGCACTCTCACCAGCAATGGAGGAGTGTTAACTCCCAGTCAAGGAGCCTTGTTTGCTTGCACTGTAGCATGCATGCCCGCTGACATCTTCGCATTCTACTGTATGTGTCCCTCTGTCTCACTTCCTTAAATTGTCATCAAGGCAACAATTGTAAACAATTTTGAATAGCTTAGCAAAGACAGAATAGCCGCTGCTCACATGAATAAAGTCCCACTTCTTTCTACTTGGAAACATATCTACTAAAAATGGGACATCTCTTTGTTTACATACTGTACTTACATTTTGGTTTCAAAGACAGCAATTACAAGTGGAAATGTCAGTAATTGTACCCTACTTGATTGCTCTAGGTAAACCTGAGATAGAGGCATGCTTATATCAGTAATGATGGAAAACATGCAATTATATGACTCTTCACATTCTGTTGCATATACATTTTATGCTATATTAGGACAAGGCTTATGAATCAAGCAGAATACCCATCCAGAAAACTTATTTAATTTTGTATAATGTATCACTCTGCTGCTGAGAAATGCATTTGGCTAAATTTTTATCAAGCTGCGCTACCCATCTTCTCCTTTGTTTCCATAATTTATATTCCTTGTAAACAGAACAGTATCCATTATTTTAAAAATTATTTTTCAATTATGCTATTCCCTTTTTAAGTCAAAACAAGCCAATTAAATGTAATTCTTAATTATTTTTAGATTGCCCTCCATTTCTCCACTTTATAATAATTGCAAACAGTTGTTTGTCATAAAACAAAATCTTCAAAGCATTCAGAATTGTACTATTCTCAAGAATATTGCAATGTGTCCAAGAATTTCAGAGAAATGAATGTTCCTTCACATGCCTCCAAAAAGCCTAACAAAACTTTTTCTTAAATTAAATTTTTGCCTTGAAGTTTATTATAAGAATTTCTATGAAGGTTAAGTATGATACATTAGAAGTTTATCTATACATATAGAATTTAAATATGTATTTCTGAAGAAGTTCTATATAGAATCTAAAATGTGCACTCATAGGCCCACTAGCATGACTGAAATTCTATAGGTGCATCTGCTATTAAAATTGATTCCAAAATTATATACATAAAATATGAGAACCAAAAAATAATTTTATGAAGAGTCTAAGATTAGTTACTAATATCTTCAATTTTTGAACTCAAATTATGCTTTGTCTAAATTATAAATTATAAACTTAAATTTATCTTTGAGATCACCAAAATGAATAACTCCTAATATTATACTCTAAAAGTTTATTGTGCTTTGGAATTTTACTGATGT
>CABHPQ010171035.1:0-34623 GCA_902168405.1 Peromyscus aztecus
ATGTGGGTGTTGAGGATCTAAGCCCAGGTCTTCACGCTTGCACAATAACTGCTTTATGCACTGAACCGTCTTCCAGCCCAGGTCTTCATGCTTGCATAGTGACCGCTTTATGAACTGAACCATCTTCCAGCCCAAGGTATTATTTTATCCAAACTTCCTTTTGGGATCTTTGAAAATCACCAATTTTAAACTTTTGAATAGCTCAATAAGTTTGTCATTGTATTTCACATAGTAGAATAATCCTATTACATATTTTTTATACATTTTCCAAATTAAAATGTTCTCATTGTGTTAATCATTGTTTATCAGTGTGCAAATAAAATCAAACTTGTACTATATTGATATAACAATATAATAATTGTATATTACACAGTATACATTAATATCATACATTGCATATTAATGTACTATAGAGTAAACATTTACATACTATGCATGTGTGTATGTTCACATACACATCAAACTCCTTCCTGCTGTGAGAGTGCTGTCTGTTCCACAGGGGCACTGAGTTAACTGCAGCTTGGGATTCACTAGAGTAAGTGTCCTGGGTCTAGCAGGAAGAATAAAATGCCACCTTAATGGGACTGGACAGGGACTGTGGTTTACTAGAAGGGATGTTATGACAGGAATTTTGGCAAGGGTACAGAGAAGGACATGGATGCTGCCTCATTAATGGTAGAAACTGGGGTCTTAAAGGTATAGTGAGGTTGGGCTTTATGGGTCTGTGTGGCTTGGAGTGTGATTTCCACCAAACCTCAGACCATCTGTGGGCTCCTACCAATTGCTAGTACAGTCACCAATTCTCCCTTAGCTATGGAGGTCCTATTCCGAGACCCCCTGCGGATGCCAGAGGCCACAGATAGTACTGAACCCCATGCAGGTTGGGTTGCTGCTGTATATAAATATCTATGATGAAGAACACAAGTTCTGCAGTTCCATACTAGATCATGTTATAGCCAGGCAGCTGCTAAGCCACCAACAGCTAGTAGACTGCACAGCATGGGAATGACTGTCATCTTAGGCAAGATTGAACATAACTGAGTAAGAGTTTGTTGTGCTGCTGGGAATGGCTGTCAATAAAAAAACTGTGACTTTCTTATCTCAGTATTTTCACGTTGTGGTGACTTGAGTTCCTGAAGTCACAGAAAGCAGAGACCATTGTAATTGCGTATGAAGTAATATTCTGTAATACTTAAAACCATGAACTCTGTCTTCTAGCTCAGTAACAAAGAGATCAAAATAACTAAAGGACTCAATTTCTCTGAAGAAGACATAAAAATGGTCAGAAGGCACCATCAGGAAGATGCAAATCGAAACCATAATGAGATGTTATCACCCATGCGATAAGATAACTGTTAACACATAGTTGGAAGATAACATGCCCGGAGAGTATTTGGAGAAACTGGAACTCTTGTACAGGGGATATAAAATGTCATCATAGCACTATATAAGACGTGTGTGTGTGTGTGTGTGTGTGTGTGTGTACCTGTATGATGATATACCCTGTGAGTGCAGTGTGAGAAGAGGCCAGAAGAAGACAGCTCCCCTGGAACTGGACTTCCAGGTGGTTGTGAGCTGCCTGATGTGGGTGCTGGGAGCCAAACTCAGGTCCTCTGGAGGAGTAGCACACACCCTTTAACTGCTGACTCGTCATCTCTCCAGCGCTGCTGTAGCATTATCTCAAACACCATGGAAGTCCTTGAAAATTTACACTGAAACTACTAGGTGAGCCAGAAATAGCATTCTTGGCTTTAGGTCAGGATCTCAAAGAGATATTAGAATTTTCATGTTTATTTGCAGGATTATTAACAATTACCAAAAAATGTGGAAATAATTAGATATATAATTACAGTTTTAAAATGGCATATATGTTGGGGAATATTATTTTAAGGTGTGTTACTTTTGTTTATGTGGCATTTGTTTAACTCTGTGAAGCTGTGTTACTGTGCCTGTCTAGAACACCTAATGGTCTAATAAAGAGCTGAATGGCCAATGGCAAAACAGGAGAAAGGGTGGGTGGAGCTAGCAGACAGAAAGAACAGAAGGAGAAATCGGGGAGAAGAAGAAGTAGCCAGAGAAGGAGGAGGATATCAAGGGCCAGCCACGCAGCTACACAGCAAGACCTGGAGTAAGAAATAATGAAAGGTATAGAAAAATAGAGAAAGGTAAAAGCCCAAAGGCAAAAGTTAGACAGGATAATTTAAGTAAAGCTGGCTAGCAACAAGCCAAGCTAAGGCCAGATATTTATAATTAAGAATAAATCTCAGTGTGTGATTTATTTGGGAGCTGGCTGGCAGGGCCTTCAAAAGAGCAAAAACAAACAAACAAACAACAACACACACATATATATTCATATATTCAATGGGGTATTATTTATCCTTAAAAAAATAAGGAATGCCTGGTTTTTGAAAACACATAAATGAGCCCGGAGAGATGTTATTTTAACTGTAGTAAGCCAGATGCAGAAGGAGAATTACCTGTATGTGTTCTATATAAAAATGATCAGATCAAAGAAGCAAATGGACTTGTGGTGGTCAGTGCATAGAGTTAGGTGATTAGGGGAAGTTGCTTATGAATGAGTGTGAAGTTTAGTTGTGCGAGATAGATAAACTCTAGAGATCACTAACCAGCACTGTACCTATAGATGCTGAGACCTACTGTGTGCCTCCACCATCCGTGTGGGCAGGTTAGAGCAGTTGTACCTTTCTATTTCCTTATCTGGAAGTGTCACTGATCTATAGAAAGAGGTTAGTCTGTTCTCTGTAACATTACAACTATGTTAAATCTACTCTTGTTCTTGTTGTTTTTGTCATTAGTTTTTAGTTTGGTTGCTGTTAAGCAACAAATCCCAGGGGTGTGTCTGCCCTGTCCTGCTCAGTGCCAGTGCTGGGACTGTGTTCTAATAAGGCTCCATGTCAGTATGCCGCATGCAAAATGGTATTTACCAGCTCACCTTGCCTCACTGTGAGCAAGTGTGTCACTGACTGAGATTTAACATCCACAGTTCACAATGATAAGCCATATTTATGCCACAGTTGTAAATCCCATCCCATAAGTGGGAGAATTCTCATGGTCTCTCTAGACTTGTGTGTTTATTTGGAAGATGGGAATCATGATGCTGTCTCTCTTCTGAGAAGACAACTTGTAGGAATAATGCTACCACACGGCAGCTACCCACCAAGCAGTGACCATGATCATCCACATTCTTACTAGACAGGTAAGTTTGTTTAACAACACAGTCACACACCAGACTAAAGAAAAGCGTTCCAACCTTTCCTGAGTGTGGGTCTAACAAGAACTTCTGTCACGATCAGACACGGTTTCTCCTCATAGTCCTGATGTGACGGGTTAAGCCTCATGTGGTGCTGTGGAGAGCATGGGGCACCATACAGCCCCCATAATGACTTGGGAACTAGAGGCTAGAATTGGGGTCAAGCAGGAGATGGGGTTCTGAGTTTCTATCCTGCCTAGGATCATCCTTCTCTGAGATCCTGGGTACTGGTTCTGGATAGTTGAAGGATGTCTTCAACCTTCCTTCAGTCTTTCTTGACAAATGTCCCTCATTCTCTTTATAGCCCTTAAAGCTATGCTTCCCTTTCTCTGAAGGCTCAAGGCAACCCACAGGCACATTTAAGTGATTGCAGGGTTCCCACAGAAGACAGTTGCTGTGGGCTTCAGACTGCCTCTGAGATGAGACACACATCCCAACTCTGTATATGAGGGGGATGGAGAAGACATAGGACGAGCTAACAACAGAGCATCCTGTGGCTTTCCACCTGATGGTGGTGCCACTCACTTGCTTCTTTATTGAGCACTGATTGTATGTCGGATATGCATTGGACCAAGCCTAGGAGGAAGCCAAGACAGATTCTATTGTCCTAATCCCCAGAGACTCACAGACAACATGCAGAGTCCACAGCCACTGGTGACCTTGCCTTGCTGAACTTAACCTTGAGGAGAATGCCATCCACTTTCACTGCTCTGGATGGCACTTGTAGGGGCAAAGCCTGTGAAGATGGATCAATTGGGAAGTCACAACAGGTTACTGCCAGGGCATTACTGAGCTGTAGGTTCCTACCTGAGACATGGCACTTTCAGCCACTTTACCAAGATGTCACTGGTTTTCACTGCCTCTTGCCTAGAGTGCTTCCTGCCTTTGTTTTTTTTTGAGTTTTCTTAGAATACCTGGAAGACTAAGGATTATTACTGTTGTTGTTGTGTACGTGTAGCGTATGCATGGCATGTGTCTGCATGTCTGTGTGTGCCTAGAGGACAGAGGTCAACCTTAGATGCTTTCCTCTATCACTCTCCACCCCACTTTTTGAGACAGGGTCTCTCAGTGAACCTTAGAGATCACAGATTTGGCTCGACTGGCTGGCCAGAAAGCCCTGTAGACCTTGTCTGCACCCCACTTCCTCCCAGTGCTCAGGTGTAGACATTCCCCACCATACGTCTTTTGAACGGGTTCTGGGCATCTGAACTCGGGTCCCCACGCTTGGATAGCAAGCACTTTACCCACTGAACTATCTACCAGGCTCCTAAAGGGTTTGATCACCCCCTGGGAATCCAGGGAACATTACTATTGTTGCTTACTTGTATTGTGGGAAATCGTTTGCACTCTTCTTTGTGAGGCTACAGAGTGCATGGCATCCTTGGATCACGCTACATGAATATCTAAGCACCCATCTGATGAGGGTGATTGTTCATACCCTTCCCAGGACGGTACCCCACATTGTACATCTCTCTCTCTTGCCATTTTGCTTGCTTATACCTAAATCGCCTTTCTGTACCTGGATGATGATTTCATTCTACTTTTAGGAACTATTGAAGGAAATATATGAGGAAGCAACTTAATATTATTGGCAAGTATGCGTTGGCTTGGCTGGGTTTCTTAAATGGAAAAACAGTAGAGAAAGGTAGGGAGCTGACCAGCAGCTGTTTTCAGCTGTCATTTCCTATTCCGTCAGCTAAATAGCTCACAGTGTGTTTGTATCACGATTGTAGGAACTTGAAGATTCATGGGGGAACGCACAGGTGCGGTGCAGTACAGCACGAAGGAAGGGGGCTTTGTGATGATCGGAAGAGCGAGTCAGGGTTCTGCCTCGTCGTTGCTGGGTGACTGTAGACTGGCTTCTCACCTCTAATCCTGTCTCCTCATCTGTGGAAGATGGACTACAGGCATCTGTCTCAGGGTTGCTGTGACATTAGCACTCAGTCATGCATGGCAAGTGTCCAGTGATTGCTGCCACGCTTGTTCATGGACCTCATTCCACCCCCTCAAAGACACTTTATAACGCCTCAGAACAAGACTGTAAGATATTAGAAAAATTAATGCAGACCTGATGCTTTGATGTATGAATAGAGTAAGCCAGTTTGCAATTCACAGATAAAAGACCTTGGCTAACATGTCTAGAATCAGCCTTCTGATCTCTCCTCTCCTTGCAGATCTATTGTAGTGAAGCCCACTAACTGGACCTCAAGCTCCCTGCCCCATATTTCTTCTGCCTGTTGAAGATTTTGTGACATCTTCAAGAATGCCCTGCCCTCCTTGTGGTAGTTAATTCTGTGCATTTACTTGTGTTACTTTAACCTTTGCTGAGGAGATGTGAACACAGGTCTGTTTACTCCAGATAGGGCATTAATGATACACAAAAGAAACAATTCCACCCAAGTTTTGCTTGATGACCCAGTGGACTTAATTGGGTCAGCTTCCAGCCGCATGTGTGAGAAGTAAGTAAGTGCAGGAGCATGGAGAACTCACAAGGTGGCTCCCAGCTTCCCCCATCCCCAGCAACCATTTACTGCTCATACATCCTCAGGGAGAGGCAGGGTCATGTGTGCAGGCTCCTCAGCAGTTCTGAGGCTACTCATGAGCCCTGTATTGCTGCGTGGAGGAGCCCTCTCCTCTAGCCAGGAGGGAATATTACTGTGCCCAATCTTGTGAGAGTTTTCCACTCTGATTTCAATATGTCAACATTTCAGGATGACAGAGTTCTGTAAGTTGTCTGCATCACAATACACAGATATTTGGCCAAACGTTAAGCTAGGTGTGGAAAAATTTTGGAAAATGAGATTGACATTAAAATCAGCAAGTTGGGTTACATTTTATTGAGTGGACCTCACCCTATTGCAAGTATTAAGACAAAAAATGACTGACATCCCCTGAGAGAATTGGTTCCCCAGACAACTTTTGGGCTCTGTAACAGCAACTCTTGCCTGGGTCTCCACTCCGCCAGCTTGTCCTACACAGTTAGGGCTTCCAACCTCTGTAATTACACAAGCCATCTCCATTGCTTGCCATATTCATCCAGTTGGCTCTGTCTCTAGGAGAACCCTAGCTTTCTTAACTCAATGTAAAAAGCTAGACTAAGTCATTGCCTATATCTCAATAGTGCTAAAGGAGATTGAAGAGTGTTAGGGTGATCTGTATTCACCCCCAACCCTCTGCATGGCAGAGGCTCGTCACTGTACCCATGCTACTCAATCTTTGCTTTTTTTCAGCACTGCAGGTGCACATTTCCAACAGGGCATGTTCTCAAGGGAAGGGGAAGTGCAGTGCATCTCCCTTTTTAAAAAGGCAAGTTACTAGAAACTTTATCCCAAGGGCTAGGGTGAAGAGTTTTCTGTTAATTAGATTGATCAGGATCTGTCATTCCAGGAGCAATCTGGCTAATGCACCCCTCAACCTATTCTGGAATATATCCATAAGTTTTCTCATAGTCCGGCCAATATCTTCGATTTTGGATTTTTAGTCTAAAAGTAGTTTATCACTTGTGGATTTTTTTCCTGGTGTGAAGCAGTATGAATTTCATGATTTTTTTGTGTGTATAGGTATAAGAATAACTGGACATAAAGTATCATAAACCCCATTAGTGAACAGCCCAAATGTGCACATCTGCAAGGAACAGGATACCTTGTCTGCTTTATTTAGTAACTATTTGTTAAACTCCTGCTTTGTCTGCAGTGGGTGATAAGAAACAGTTATACCGAAAATAAGATCTTTCCAAAGTGAAGCCAACATGTCCATTCACTTGTGGTTTTCTGAGCCCTGTGCGCTCCAGCCAGGCCAGTGATCTCCTTATGGAGGGCATGGCTTCTCTGGAGCCTGTATAGTCACAGAGTGTGTGAGAACAGGGGCTCTGTGTCCTTGTCCTTCTTTTGAGATGCCGAGGAGCCTGCAGGCCAGGCCCCCCACTCTTGCCAGTAGCAGGGTTCTCTTGACTGGACTTTTCTTGGGTTGAAGCTTAGATTCCAGATAGGGGAAAAAAGCAAACCAGTTCATGTTAATTTAGATATTTTTACTTGCTGGTGGCTCTCAAACTCTAGACAGCAGCTAGACTTACCAGGAGACGTTGCAAGAAACCACCAAAAGGTAAGATTTCTCATTTCCCCCCCTTTTTTGTATAATTGTCATCATGTAAACATTTTTGACAGTTCACATGTGCCAAGAACCATACTTCACTTTTAACTCATAGTTTTGGAGCTACAAGGTTAAGGGGTACATCTGGTGGTCACCTTCTTGCTGGCAGAGTCCCAAAGTGTTGCAAGGCATTTGTGACAAGAGACAGGGAATCACGTGTGTGTGTGTGTTATCACTCATTTTGTGTGTATATGTATGTGTACATGTATTTATTCATGTTTATGTGTATGCACATTCAGGTGTGTACAGGTGCATATTTAAATGAATATATGGGGAGCCCAGAGGACAACCTTGGATGTCATTACTCAGGAATTATTCAACGTTTTTAAAAATAGTATTTTAGGTCTGGAGAGATGGCTTAGAGGTTAAGAGCACTGGCTGTTCTTGCAGAGGTCCTGAGTTCAATTCCCAGCAACCACATGATGGCTTACAACCATCAATAACGAGATCTGGTGCCCTCTTCTGGCATGCAGGCATACATGCAGGCAGAACATTGTATACATAATAAATAAATAAATCTTTAAAAAAATAGTATTTTATTAAAGTTTTTTTTTTAAAGATTTATTTAGTTATTTTGTGTGTTTGAGTATTTTGCCTGCATGTATGTAAGGGGCCCAGGGCAGCTTGGCTCCACTGCTACCATGACAGGCTTGAGAGAGACCAGCCAGAAAGGAGGCCTGAGTTTCATTTTCCAGGAAAATCCACAAACTGACACTACCGAGGAATGGGCCAATCAGCATCCAAATGGAGAGATACCTAATGTTCTAAAGGAAATACCTAATGTTCCAACCGTAATAGATATCACCCTTAGCCCAGCAGGCATCTCTCCCCTCATCTCAACCTCTGCTATGATAAAAACCTCACCTTGACTGGGCTCGGGGCTCTCTGATCTCACTGTTGAGTTGGACAGATGGAGGGTCAAAGCCTGAGCTTGAATAAAGACTCTTTGCTTTTGCTTATGGATTCGGACTCCTTGGTGGTTAGTCTCTGGGAGATTCTGCAACTTGGGCATAACAGTATGTATGTGCACCACATGCCTGGTACCTACAGAGAACAGGTAGCATTGGGTTCCCTGGGATTGGAATTACAGTTATGAGATGTATATGGGTGCTGGGAATTGATGTCAGGTCCTCTGCAAAAGCAATAAATACTCTTACCCACTGAGCCAACTCTCCAGCCCCCAACTTACTTTTTGACACATTGGCCTGGTTAGGCAGTGAGCCCCAGCACTGGGACTACAAGGACCTGTGTTATAGTTTTTGTCAGCTTGTGCCTCATTAGTTTGCTTTCTATTGCTGTGATAAAACACAGCATAAGTAAAACAGAGAAACACAAACCTAGACTTACCTGGGAAGAGGGAATATCAACCGAGGAATCGTCTCTACCAGATAAGCAAGTGGACAAGTTCGTGGTGCATTTTCCTGAGTGTTCGTTCATGGGGGAGGGCTCAGCCCACTGTGTGCCCTGTTATCCTGGTTGACTGTATAAGAAAGGTAGCTAAGCAAGCCAGGGAAGTGCACCAGGAGGCAGTGGTCCTCCATGGTTCCTGCTACAAGTTCCTGCTCCTTCTTCCCTCCATGATGGACTCTGACGTGAAACTGTAGGCCAAATAACCCTTTCCTCCTCCAGGTTTCTTTGATAGGTGTTTTATCACAGCCACAGAAAACAAAGCAGGGTGGATTCCAAGACTAGAACTTGGGTCTTCTGCTTGCAAGATGCTCATCTAACCAACGGAACCATCTTCCCTGCTCGCCACTTGTCACTTGTTTTTAAGGCCTATTTTCCAACTAGTTTTCTTCACAACCGATTTAGCCTACATCGGAACAGCTTGCATTTTGTGGTGTGTAAAGTTATTTAATATTTTATTCAGAGGCAGCTTTTGGGCTTGGGTAATTGTGTTGAATTTTTATGCATTTGTGTAACCCAGCACCCACTTACTTCAGTTTCACAAACTGTGGTTAGCCCTTTAACTAATGCATTTTCTCGCTCCTTTAGAATTTATTTAGCTTTGATTCCTAACTTGGATGAGGCAGGCTTCCTTTTACATTAAGTTTGCCCAGCTTAATAGGATATATTTGCTGAGGGGAGGAAACTCTTGCTCATCTTGAAATTTTTTTGTTGAGTTGTCCACCAACTTTCAATTTTGAAAATGTTCAGATATACCCGGATGGGTTGTAGTTATTCCCAGGAAGGTCGGCAGAATGTGACTGAATTTAGGGTGCCATCACTACTGTTCCTCTTTGTTGAGTCTGGGTAGGAATGGGTCCCTAGATTTCATATGGAAATAGGATGAAGGTGACCTTAGCTTGCCTGCTTGACTGACAACCGAGTGCAGCCATGAAAGCCTTGCTGGTTGGTGCATGTCTTCTGAGCCAATCTCAGAAGCAGCGGTGGGGAAAAGCCCACCAAAGTGGGGGACTGTGTTCCAGCTTGAAGGGATGCAGCTCCCTGAGTCACAGCTGCTCGGGTGAATTCAATATTCCTAGGAAATGGCAGAGACGTCAAGTAACAGGGGTAGATGCATGTCCAACAGAGCAAAGATCTGGATGTGATATCCCCAGCCTTCCTGGGTTATTTGTTTTAGGAAAGCATGCCTTTTAAGGAAACCTCAGAGCAAAATACAAAAGAAACCACAGTTCTCTTGCCTTTCAGCTCCTGGCAGCCTCTACAGTCGTCCTTGCCTGTGGGCTTTTCCTAAACACTCAGCTCATAAAGCAGCAGGTGAACGAAGCCAGGCTAAGAGGGGGAGATTAAAATCTTGTTTGCTGTGAAGGATTAAGAGGAGAAAAATCTGATGTGTAGGTTTTCTGTGTTGTAGGACACTGCTTCTGAACAAGCGCCTTTCCCCGCAGACGCAGAAGGAGGCATTCCATGCGTATTTTTAACAGGCTCCACCCGACCTCACAAAACGAGGTTGAATCGGAGAAACCGTTGAATCACTTAAGACAGCTGACCCTTTTTTTGCTTCCTGTATTTGGATCTGGTTTTGTTTGATAACAGAGAGTAAGAAGAGCTTTTTGGCTGAAGGGAAATTATGTTTTGGGCCGAATTTGTTTGGTTATACCTCTTTATCCACTTTGAGAAAATATCGTAATTTTCCTATGTGAGGTAATATAGTGTTAGGGAAGTATTACGCTGTTGAGAGTGAAGAGTGAAGATGGTTCCTGGCTAGGCGAAGGCTTCTTTATTTTTTTTTTATTTTTTTAATTGTTTCTCTTATTCCTTCCTGTGGTTTAATTTTGCAATGCTTAAGTTTCTAGTGATGGGGAGCAATAGATTACAACCTGCCTCAGATCAGTTACAGCTTGAAGCAATTATAGATTTCTAAATAATCACAGGATGAGGGAGGAGGAGGAGAAGAAGAACTAAAAATTTTAGCTGGGTGTCTGTGAATCCAAATGGCAACAGACAAGTGAACAATGGGAAAGTTTGCGGGTGTGCGGGTTAGGAAGGAGGACAATGGGAAAGTTTGCGGGTGTGCAGCACAGGTACAGGTTAGGAAGGAGGGCGAGGCACAGTGACAGATGGGAGAGTTAAAGACTTGTACACCTCCTGGGATGGAAAAGAGAAAGTGAGGAGAAGCTCCCCCAGGACTAAACGGGGCTCTTGGAAGGAGGAGTGGGTTTCTAGAGAAGCAAACGGAAACCACAGTGTGCTGCATTCTGAAGTGCCGCAGAAGCCCTCCTCCTCCTCCTCCTCCTCCTGCATTGCCTCAATGCTCCCCAGAGGAGACTTGTGCGGTGAGCTCTAGGTCTTCTTTCTGGGTATGAAAGCTGCCCCGAAGTGGGAATTTATGGCATTCTCATTTCCCAGAAGTTTCTGTCAGATAAAGGACACACGGAGAAGTCTTTCTGCATTTGTTGAATCTCAAATGTTTTCAACTTAAGATCGCCTCATATCAACTCTGCACTTAAAAGCACGACTCTGGTGGGTGAGCCAGCCCCAGTGTTGTGAGCATGGAAGAGCTGTCCCCATTCCTCGTCTGTTATGGTGTGACATGGGCGGTGGAGAGATGCCTATCCCCCATCAATGCCTGAAGCAGGTGGAAGAGCTGGCCCTGAGGTCATAAGAACTGGAGAGCTGGCTCTGCACCTCATGACCTGCAGCACAGGAGAGTGGCCCCTGTACCTAGACTAGGCAACACAGTAGAGCTGTCCCTGGAGGTATAGGTGTGGGAGAGCCTACCCTGAGGGCCTGAAAGCTGGAGAACTGGCTCCGCCCCTTGCTCATCGCTGGAAGGGATGAACTGGTCAGGGCAATGCTAGAGAGTTCACTCTGGTGGTGAGGACAAGAGAGAGCTGGTGGGCTGACCAACCCTGCAACTGCCCAGGCTCAAAACTAGGGTTATGTTTTGGCCCACCCCAATTCCACCCTATCTGTGATCTGCTGAAGCATGGGGATGGGGTTGTCCTGCAGACCCAGGGCTGCAGGATCTCCACTACAGGGACAGCAACTTGATGCCCAGGAAGAGTCCCAGTGAGGGCCCAGGGTCAATGGTGTAGCAGAGACCAGGGACCTCAAACCAGACTGATGAGTCTTTGTGATGAATGCCCAAATGTAAAAATGTATGGATAAAGGTGTTTGCTTCGTGACTCACTGTGTCATACTTCAGTGACTAGAGACTTTCCCTTTTCTTCCTTTTCTTCTCTTAAACTGTATTTTGTGGGGGAGAGGGAGATGGGTGGGATCTGGAGGCATCTGGAGGCATGATTTGAAAGACACGGTGAATAAATAAAAAGGAAGTTAAAGACAAAACAAACGAACAAACAAAAGGAGGACTCCAAGCTATCTGTAAGCTTCGCACCTCACTGTTTAAAAGAAAAACTGACATGAAGACGCTGTTTGGAGACTGGATCATTGGCATCTCCTTAAGTTTTGTTTAGGAAGCTAGCACTTCATTTGTCTCACTGTGGTTCTTACACTTCCTCAGCATTAAGAAAGGAAGTGTTATTGTTGAATGGGGACATACACTAAAAATCATGGACCTCTTTGGTTGACTGACACCCTAGTCCACCCCCAGCTGTTAAACTCACAGGTAGAGACAGGCTCCTAGTACAAAGACTTCCAACCTTCCATGGCCATCAGTTCACTGCAGGCTGGGGCCAATAGAATGAGGAGATGTCCAGAAGGTCTTCTCTAAATCTCCCCAGTAAAAAGGGAGGGGAAGGAGTATGTGCAGGTCACCTTTCCTCTGTCCCCTGCTCAGTCCAGCCTTCAGCTGACTGGATGTTGTCCACTTACATCAGATGAAGACAGATGTTCCTACCATGTGGTAGACATCCATAAATTAGTCAGAGCAAAGGCAAGGCAAGTGAGGGCCCAAAGCCTCAGTCATCCAAGAAAGCAGTATTGTCATGCAGTGCTTTACAAACTCAAAAGTAATGCAAAAAAATCATGTTGAATCAACTGTCAGTATTTTAAATAAAGATAAATTCCAACCTTGCACTTAGACAACCCTACCTCACTTATCCTTATTTTTGGTTATGGTCCCAGTAAATCCTTATTTACAAAAAACAAAATAAAACAACAAAAACAGTTGTAGATTATCAATTTGATATTTTAAAAGGATTATAGAAAATATGGTTTATCTGGACTCCTGGTTTTGGGCATTCTATTATGTTTTATTCTTCTATCTCACCCCAGTACTTGGCTTTGCTCTAGTAATGTCTTTATCTACTACATGAAGATCCTAAGGCTCAGACACATGGCACTGGTTGGCACAGATCCCATCAGCGACCCTTATGGCTCCACGATGACCACTGAACCACGGATGCCATCTTCTGGCATCCTGGCACTGGTCCTTCAATGGCTTTGCCCAGAAAATGTTGGTAGTATTTGGCGTTCTTAAGATGAAGTAATGCAAAGGCAAGAAAAAGAGAAGGGGAGAGAAGAGGACACAGTTACACAGATCAGAGGGACTCATTAGGGATCTACAACACTGCATGCAAGCTAGAGAATCAGGGAAGCCAGTAGCATAGCTCAGTTCAGGTGCAAAATACCCCAGAATCAGCAAGGTCAGAGAATTAGCTGTGTGTCTCCAAGTGGTGGTGGGGAGGCACTAGTCCCAGAGTCCAAAGGGACAAGGACCTGGAGTTAGGAGGTCCAAGAACAGGACAGATGTCTCAGTGTGGGGGAAAGGAAGGGAAGATGAGGAAGAGTGTAAAAGTTCGTATTTCCTATGAGCGTTTGTTTGATCTCTGCCTTTGACTAGTTGGGTGAAGCCCACCCACACTGAATGACAGCACATCTTCCTTATTCAGTCCACCAAATCAAATGCCAATCAGTTCCAGAAATATCCTCACAAATGTATCTGGAAATAGTCCTCTACCAGATATCTGGGTTTCCCTTAGTTCATTCAAGTTGACATCTACAATTGAATATCATTGTGCAGAACTGATGCACAGTCCCCCAGCCCTGCCCGTGTCCTTCCTGATTTATATATAGTCTCCCAAGCCAGTCCTTCCTCATAAACTTTCACCTACTCTGAATAATCTTGAAAGAATCTGGTGTAGATCTTTGATGGAAAAGTAAGGCACAATCCTGGCTGCTTATCACACTGCACATGAACTCAGTGAGTTGAGCACTTGTCAACCCTACAGGGGCCCATGGACACACTGCAGCTGGGTGTGTTTATTCACAAGTATAGAGGAAAACCTGGGAGTGGGGCAGTGAAAAAGAAAGTTGGACATTTTATAATTTTTCAATATCTAATAATTGCACATGAATGTACCTGATTTTCCATTAACTAAGTGGAGTTGCCAAAAAGAACTAATGGATACTGCATGGTTGAGTTCTGTCTCTTTTTAAAGGGAAGACTGGACATAAAAGAATTTCTTTTAATAAAGAGACAAAGACAAGTGTCTTTGTGATTTAATGAAAGGCACCAGATTGGATAGCTTGTGCTGCAGGCTCGCCTCCTCTCCACATGGACCTGCAGAAGGCTCTCAATGTGGGTTTTGATGATTGATTGGCAGCTTAGCTGACAGTCTGATAGGCACAAAGCTTTAGACTCCAAAGCAGGTAAGCTGCAAGACAGCACAATTCTCCTGTAATTACATCCCGTTGTTTGGGAGTTCTCACAAATGGTAAAGGAGTAGGCCAGGACTTTTCCTCCCTGAAGATGCACTGTTGTGACAGTCCAAGAGACTTGCTTGGAAAGAACACTTCCGGAATTATTAGCTTTGCTCTGTTCAATCCATTTACTACTCACAGCTACCAGCTTTCTTCTTTGTTATTGGCTCTGACATGACTTGTTTTTTCCTTATTGATGAGTATGAAAGTATTTTCATTTTAATATTTTGCAGTGTTATATATGCATTCTCCTGCACTTAAAATGATTCCATGGGCTCACAGAATAACTGCTGGGTACCTAAAGGTGAGCAGATGTCCATACAGGCCCTGTTGACGACCCAGATTTCTTAGAAGTAGGACAGCCTTCACATAATCTAGTAAATTTCCAGAATTAATTGGAAATGTTGGCCATTGAAGGAACTGAGAACAAATGAATCCTAATGTCTTTGGAGCATAAAATTAGAATGGGCTGGCTTGATTGACAGCAGTCTAATGTTATTAACAATTATCTGGTTAAAAAAAGGGAGGAGAGCATGTTTCCTTGAAGTCATAATCTTCATTTTTGTACTTGGTAAATTATTAACCATTCTATTAGGAAAAATAATGAGGAGCCGTAGATTAAACGGCAAGGCGTAGTTAGTAAAAATAAATGCCGTTTGGTGGCTTTGACCTTGGGAATGAGATGGGTGTGGATTAGAAGTCAATGCTTTGTTTACAGGCTGACTTTTCTTTACCACCACACATGGTGGACATGGTTCTAAGCACGGTGCAAGGACAGTTAAGACTATTTCATACCCTCGAACTAAAGATATTGGGAATGTGTGGAAAATGCAAGAATTAGTTTAAACTAAAGATGTATCTGCTGAAAATCTGCTGAAAGACTACTGTGGGCAGAATTTTGAGCTAGGGCTTTGAAGATTAAGAGACTCTAAGATCTATTAAAGAGCTTATCTTCTGGCTGCTGAAACAAGTAGAAATATGTAATAAACGTGGAATTCTTTTTACGTGTGTGCATGTGGATGTGAGTGGGCTGGTCACGTGTGGTCATGTGGAGTCAACAGGTTATCAGAGGTCTTTCTCATTGATCTTTGCTTTAATTTTTGAGACAGAGTCTCTCACTGAAACTAGTGCTCACTGATTGGCTAGACTGGCTGGCCAGCAAGCTCTGGGGTGTCTGTCTGTCTTTGCTCCCACAGTAGTGGGTTTAGGCATGTACCACCATGCCTTGCTATTTACACGGATGCCAGGGATCTGAACTCAGGTCCTCATGCTTGCACAGAAAACACTGTACCCACTGAGTTATCACTATAGTCCTGTGTAGTTCTTTTTTGTCTTCAATGTGTGTAATGAATTGTGTATTAGAAATAATTTGAGAGTAATGGTATTTTTTTTTAAGGTAAAAATCATGATGATCTTCCAGGAAAGGCACAAAGCTACACAGAGAAACCCTGTCTCAAAAAACAAAAAAAAAAAAAAAATCATGATGATCATTAATTAATGGTGTTTAAATGGAAAGGGTAATTGTAGCTAATCAAAAAAAGATGATATGAGCACTTGCAATGAGCAGGGCATATGCTAGATGGGATCTAAGAGGCAGGTGGAGTATAAAAGGTCCCTGTCCCACTTAGTCTGTAATAGACTCCCTAATGACAGCTCCTTCTCCATCCCCTTCCCAGTTATCTTTTCCTTCTGATCATTAAATATTAGTTCCTCAACATGCAGTCGTGAGTCTCTTGCTTTTCTCAGTCTTCTCCAGTCCCAAGGTTTTAATGTGTGAATGTTTACGCTCACAGCCCAGATTGGTCCTCTGGCTCCAGACCGTGTTAATGTCCCAGCTGCTTTCACTGACACTTCTTCCTGGATATCTCAAAGGACTTTTTTCAAATGCACACACATCAAGGTGGGGCAATTTAACTTCCTTCGATACCTCCTTCTTCTAAAGAGTCCTCGGTTGAGAAATAGCACCAGTACCATCTGATGGACAAGCCAGAAAACTGAAGGTCCTCTTTGAGGCAGCCACCCCTCTTGGTATGGTGTTAGCTCCCCGTCAAGGCCTGGCAATGCTGCCTTCACAATACCTTGTGAACTCAAGCACCCCTTCCATTGCTCTGCAGTTTACACCCTCCTGACACGTGCTTCCCGTAGCTGAAGTTCTTTCTTATCCCCCAACTGGTAGCTATGAGGCAGCTGGACCAGATACGCCCTCCCTGCTCATTTCCACCTTTTCCCTTAGTGACAAAAGCTGAATTTTGTTTGGCTACCTACCACTCTCTACCTACTCAGACTTCCATCTCACAGTAAGCTCTCTTGCTGATGACTGGTCAACAATCAAATAAATGGGGCTGGAGAGATGGCTCAGCAGTTAAAAGCACTTGTTGCTCTTGCAGAGGACCTGGGCTCTATTCCTAGTACCCATATATTTCCTCATGAACACCCATGACTTTCATTCTGGTGGATCTAACACCCTCTTCTGGTCTCTGAAATCACTAGGCATACACATGGTACATACACATGTATGCAGCCAAACACTCATATACATAAAATAAAATGAATATTTTTTAAGGTTAGGTATAATACCCAGCATAAGCTGATAAAAATAAAGTGGGATACACGCTGAGAGGCATTGGTGACAGCATTTCCTGTGTTTAAGATCTGCTGGCTAGTGCCCGTTCTGTGTCTGCTGACCTGGACAAGCTGCCTGAACAGCTGCCTGCACTCCTGTGCCAGCTAGATAGTGCAAGGATGGAATTCAGGGAAAAGTGGTCGAAACAACCAGATACCTTATCAAATAAATTCCTCTGGGAGGAAGTATGTATTCATGTTCTTTCTGCCATTGCAGGATAAAGACTTTTTTGACCCTTGAAGCGGTCTCAGTGTCCATGATAATTTTATTCTCAACAACATATTTTTTATTTGAATATTTGAAAGCGTTGGTCTCCCAACTACTTGACATCTCTGTCTAGTTTTTCCCCCAGCTGAGCTTTTTGTACAAATGACCATGTCTGTTCGTAGGAGTGAGGGAATATTTGATAGATGAGTACATGGTCTAGCTACAAGCATAGTAAGAGATTATACAGTTAAAAAAATAGCACCATGAGATATTGTTTGATCAATGCTAATGACTGTTAAGAATGAGTTTAGGGGAAGTTTGGAAGACATTAATCCCAGGTCAGTCATTTGGATGGCTGTTCTCAGTGTGAATGCACTAGTAACAGATGCCATTGAAAGCAACATCAAAGGACTCAGGACTTGTCCCAAATGGTGAAGGGTCCTTGAAGATTTGGGCATACAAGTGAGGGCTGACCCTATGTCTTTACCTGATACTTAACTTGTCTGTAAGGATACCCTTACTTTTCGATTTCCAATCATGAGAAAGAATGAAGGGTCCTGTGTTCATGATTGTACAATTAAACAAACAATGGGCGATGTAATTAAAAAGCTTTCATTTTAAGCTTTTAAAAGCATGTGTCCCTAGCTGAAATTGAAAGAATAATTGCATACATGGTGTCTTACCTGTGGGCACATTTCACAGCCATTCATTTTCAAATATCTGATGTCAGTAATTTAAGAGAGACTTCCAGAACATTATTCCTCTGTGTTACAATGTCGGCTACTCAATAATTTCAAATTGATTCATTGCTGTACCTAATGGAAAAAAATCATTTTAAGCACTCTACCCATTTTCCCTTAGGGAGAATGCTTGGGGAGTCTGATGTTCAATAGTTCTCATGATGTCATGACTTGATTTTATGTGCCTCTTTGACATGTTTTTAGAGGTTTGGAATAGGGCTTTAAGCATCTGATGCTAACTGGGGAAACCCGATATTTCTGAGAGTTAAATTGCTTCAGCCCTCAAAGATATGGGTTTCCTGAACAACTTTCTGAGTGGCTCATCTGAAATAGTTAATGTGTTTTCTAATTTTTTTGCCGGTTCTCAGGATTTTTAATAATTGCAACTGGGCACATAGTCATTTAGAAAAAAACATGAGAATATGATTCTATTCCTGGCATACTTATTAATCCAAAATAGTGGGAAACAGGATAACTTTGCCTTGTCCATCTTAACATCTACCCACTTTCTGACCAAAGACACAGCTAGCAAGGAGAGAACTTCCTGGAGGGAATTTGGGTGCTCTGTCCAACTGAAGGAGTCACCTGCAGCCCTGGCAAAAGTGCCAGATATCTCTTATAGCACGCCTACACACTGGGCATCATTTCCCTCATATTTCTTTCCCTCAAAAATTAGCCTCCACCCGGCTGCCAGAGTGATTCATGCGTAACACATCCCTTCTGACTTAGCACTCTTCCATGACTCCTTAAGGACTGGATAGGGTCTTCTTGCATCTCCCAGCCTGATCATAGTCCCTGCTTAGCACACAGCTGAGAGCATCTTGTGTCCCAGTCAGGTACTGGTGCACCTGCCGCTTAGACCACATGTATCATATCCTTTTTTGGACTTACTATATACATCAGGTTACAGGACAAGCTAAGGATCTATTTCTTCCAGAATTACTCACCATTCAGTGTGTAGTATGTGTGTGTGCACGTGTGCTCATGTGGAAGCCCGAGGCTGACACTGGTATTGTTCTTCAATCACCCCCCACTTGGTTTTTGAGACAGGGTCTCTTACTGAACCTGAAGCGCATCAGTTGAGCTAGGCTGGCTGGCCAGTGAGATCCAGGATCCATCAGTCTCCATCCCCTAAACCTTCCTAGCACCAGGTGTCAAGGTGCACACTGTCACACTCAGCATTTTATCTGGGGTCTGAATTCAGGTCCTCGTGTTGTGAGGCAGGTACTTCATCAACTGAGCCACCTCAACAGTGCCCCACTTCCACACATCTGGGCATACATCTTTGCATGTCATCATTGATAGTTCTTCTTGGTGAGTTTTTATAGATGAGTAAATGCACCAAGGCAATGTATTTGATATTCCTTTGTAGATAACTACGGCAAAATCCAGTGTGCATAATAACAGTGCTGTGCTTCTTTCTGCTCGCTCAAATTCCTTGAAGGACAATTTGTTTGGGGAGTTCTATTACCGCTGTGAAGAATGCCTGGTTTATTCCTATCATGGCAGCCTCCTTTCTCATGTTACTTGCCGTTTCAGAAGTATAAAGTTGAGGATGAGCTTTTTATCACAGTAAGGGCTGCCTTTACTCTACTAGATGCTTTACTAGAGCAGAAATTACAAGTGGCAGGGCGATGTGGAGTAATTAGATTACTACCTCTGGGATTTAGCTCTCACAGTTAACCTCACGTTGCTCCTCTTCTAGAATACTCACCTCCTGCCTTTTTTTTGAGTGGTCCTGTTGCATAGTTTAAGAATTTGTGAGTTTTCCATTCACTATCCCAAGTCCTCTTAGGTCGTTTGTTCTCTCTTTAGAAGAATTCTCGGGTTTTGTCTGTGTCTCATAGAATTTTTCCCAAAGTGTATTGTTTTATGTTCTTATAAATTGAACTCATCACATTTAAACTGGTGGGCCTCTCCAAGGTCTGTATTATGCCGCACTGTTGATCTATTTTTCACTGTTTATGATTTTCCACAAATAAGAATAATGGACAATATACTCTGTGCTTCAGATCATTAATAAAGATATTAAATAGCATGTGCTTCGCTTTTTACCTCCTGGCACCCTGCTTTTCCCAGTTTGACTCTGGCCTATTAACAGTTATTTTTTATTCTGTCAGGGTTTTTTTTTGTCTTGTTAAAATATTACTGTAATAATTTCTAACAGAAAGTACCTTGTAACATTTCTTCATCTCAGCACCTTGGAGCAGATAACCAAGATAAATGGACAGACATCCTTTCAACATCTTTTTCTGGGCATGGTGGCACAAGTCTATAGTCCCAGGTACTCTTGAGGTTGAGCTTGGAGGATAGGAAGTTCAAGGCCTGTCTGAGCTACACAGTGGATTGAAGGCATGCAGGGAACCTTGCTCCAAAGAGGTTTGGCAATCTGGGATGGATGTGTGAGGTTGATGCAGCAAAGAAACTGTGACCACCTGTTTCACACAATTGGCCCCAGATAGCCTGGGCCATTTTTATTTATACAGTTTCAATGGTTTGCATGAACAGTTTTACAATCAGATTTATTGCCTTAAGTTTCTAATAATGGTTACAGTAACTGCCGGTTTGTTCCCTTACCTCGTTCCCCTTCTGTCTCCCAACTCTCCCACCAGTAACCATTACCCATTTGATCCACAGCTCTAGTGTTAGAAGTGTAAGAAGTGTTGCAAGCAGCAACCAGGCACACTTACAGGTGGACCAGTGTGCCCAGCGGGCAGCATTTCTGGTCTCAGTGTCACACAAAGTGAAAGACAGTTTTGCCTCTAGTGGTTAACATTTACTTCTGGTAAGGACTGAGTTCTCACAATCAACTCACCAGTCAAGGCTGGATCAATTCGTTTTTCATTCTGCACTATTCTATCTCCTATGGGAATATACCAGGTTTTCCCATCATCCTGCAAGCCACGTAACTTAAAAGCCTACTCTTAATAGTTGGCTCTGTTTATCCCTTGTTCTCATGTCTCCTTCCTCTCAACTTCCTACAGTATTGACACATCTATTAAAATGCAGGCTTTGTGGGTTTCCATGATTCTGCTTCATTCCCTGTTCCTAGACTGTTCCCATAAACTCCTGACATCATCTATTTATTAGCATTTCTCCAAGACTGACTCTTGTGGTTAAAATCATTCTTTCCAGAACAACTATGCAAATATATAATATTATCACGAACTACTGTGCCTCTTTCAGGCTAGTTACAAAGTGTGTTGGAAAGGCAACATCCTGTTCTTAAGAACCCCGAATTCACGGTCACACTTAAACATCAAAGGCTTTAGGGGCTGAAGCAGGTTCACTGTATATTTTAAACAACATCCCTTCTGGCGCATCCAGAGGAGAGTCATAAGTGGGAAGCTTTCCTTTTGTAATAGCTCTTTTATCCATGGAACCAGAGACAGCCAGCAACATGGCTTGTATAGAGAAAGCAAGGAGAGCAGACAGTACAGACGCTGCCCAGAGTCATGCAGCAAACTGTTCATAGGCTTTGCCAAAATGGGCGAGATTTTTCAGGGCCTTGCCATGAGGAGAGCTTGTTGGTGCTATTCTCAGGCCTAGTCCCCCAAAGAAGTCACATAACTCCCACCAAAGGCAGGCTTGGGTGACCCAGGTATAATAATACAGAAAAGATCTCATAACTTCCCCTTTTGAAGCCCCCGGATTGGTCTCAGGAACAATGTCAGATTCCTCAGCAGCCATCCGAAGGTTCCTGTGCCCCACTTTTCACTTTCTCTCCTGAATTCCACATCCTATGGGAGTTTCCCCACACTTAGCTGTAGTTAGCTCTCTCCCATATTTCCTTGTCCGAGCCCTCTGAATGGTTCCCGTCTCCCTTTCTTATTCTGAGTGTTCTGAATGGCAAAACTTGGAGAGAGTATGATCAAGCACAGAACAGGCAGGAGTGGCAGCTACCTACACAAATCATAGAGCTAAGGACGAGAAAAGGCCACTTTTCCGAAGGAAACCCACGATTCTGTTTGCAGAACAGAAGTAAATGATAATCGAGAAGAGCTGGAAGATTCTTACTTTGTATGAACCATTCTGAGAACATGGACCATGTCACTGATGTCATACAGGACTCTTTACTTGAAAGTCTCCAATAACCAAAACTCATTTATAATTTTGATTAACCTCTTCTTTTATATAATTTTGAATAACCTCTTATATCTAGGAACTTGAATCTTGCTTCATATATAGAGCAAGTGATGTAGGAAGAAGTTAGATGATAGAAAAATCATTAAAACATCTGCAAGGAAGAAATTTGAATTTCTTTGCAACAGAACACTTTTGAAGCAGTGCATTATTCATATAGAATATTAGAACTCAGGGAAGACTCCAAAATTCACTGCTTAGCCTAGGACAGGTATGGTTCCCTTGCTTATCAGCTTTAGAATTTATCATTATAAGACAAGCGTCACGGCAGAACGAGACTTTGCTGAGAAGTTCAGTCAGGCTGACACGGAGGTTATCTGAATGGCTGCAGTCCAGGCGCTGTGTCATTTATCACTTGTAGATGCCCCTCTCCATTTCAAGAAGGTCTGGTTTTGTTGGCAAATGAGGTGAGGAGCAAAGCTCACTGAAGCTATCTAATCATGGCCCCTTTGTGTGAGCTAGATTCAGGGTGTGTTTGTGCTGTTTGCTTACCTGGGCTAAGGACCAAAGTAAAGACACCCAGACTTTCTTCTGACTGAGCGTGAACACTATGGGTAAAGGAAGAGGAGTGCTAAGAACAAACAGATGTGACGTCCCGTGTGTGCTCACGTGAGGCCACTCTGCTGAGTCCTAGGAACGGCCTGATCAGTGGCTTCCCCTATACTGACCTCTTGCTAAAGCAGCATTTGTCTGGCTTTCATGAGTAATCTGTTTCATTGGCTGGTAAATGAGAAGAACAATTGTTCCCAAAGCTATTGGCCTCTCAACCTGTCCTCTTAGTCATATCTGCATTCTAGATCGAAGTATCAGTGGGATATTGAGAACGGAGAAGCCTTTAAGTAGAGTGGGAAAGTACCAAATACTTTGGTGGATTAGAGGGTGACTGCTCAGCCTATATTTAAAAGCCTTTGAAGATTTTAAATTTGTGTGTCATTTTTATGATCTTTTAAAAGAACTCTTACATTTACAATACAACAAATGACCCTAAAACTAAACATCTTAAAATAACTTCTTAATTTTCTATGACCTATAGTGGGCCAGGAATTAAGGAAGGGTTCATTTAGGCAATTTTTATTTGGGATCTTCAGTGTGATTATAGTTGGGTGTCAGCCAGGGTTATGGCAGTCTGGAGGCTTGATGATAGGTCAGGCAAGGGGCCTTAGCCATATGACTTTAGCTGAGGATTGCTCCTGGCTGGGAGCTCAGCCAGGCTGTCTACCCCAGCATACATGGTGTCTTGAGCAATGTGAGTCTCAGTTGTGTATCGCCAGTGTACACATAGAAAAGGTACAAAGTAGAAGCTGCATTAGCATGCCACCTTCCATCGGGTTGTCTTAAGCTAAAGCCATGTTTTAAAGATTTATTAATTTATTGTACTTGTGTGTATACGGGTCTCTGAGCACATGCATTCAGGTTTGCACAGAGGCCAGAAGAGGGTGTTGGATACCTTGGAGTTGGAGTTACAAGTAGTTGTGAGCCACTGATGTGGGTGTTGGGACAAAACTCTGATCCTCAGTAAGAACAACAACACCTTTGACAACTGGGTCACCTATCCAGAGCCATATGATCATGCTTATTTAAAATCATCATAAGATGTCTTCATTGGCCACTTGGAAATACCTTCTTGTTGCCCAAGATATAATTTCTAGTAGTTATCCATTGTCCTGATATTTCAGCATTCTTCATCATTGTAGGTGGTGTGGAGACATCTTTTTCTCTGTGTTTCCTAATAAGGACCAGTATAACATACCAGGATATTACTTCTTTTCTAAAGAACAGCCAATAATTATGCTAACTTCTATAGGGGGAGAGGAATAAAAACTAAGAAGCATTTGGGTCCTGACCCTAACAATTGGCATAATAAATCACCTGAACTCTGAATCTAGTACTCTGTGAAATCTCTGCTAATTGTACATTATTTGAACCCAACAAAAGACTCATTTGAGGTACCTGGTTCTTTGATAGTTGAGTATTGAAAATAAATATGAGGGTACATTGTCTGCTTTATAATATCAAGAGAATAGAAATTGTGCAGCTCATTTTTTTTAAAGTAATTTCCTTCTGTAGACCTTTAACAGTAGCAAGTCTACAAAGGTCTACCCCTAACTAACTCAGATTATGCCATAGAAAAATGGAATCTTTTCAAAGCCAGCCTTGAAGTCTGGGGCTTTCTTACTTGGGTTATTTTACATCATGTTTTGCTCTTTGTACAATAGCATTACTGCTGGCTTTATCTTGGTTGGCCCTGTGATGGGATCCATTATACAGAAAAGTTTGCTAGTTCATTAGTGAACAGACAAGGGCTCAAATACCTGCCCTCAATTCTATCTCTCTCCTTAGAGGGTTGGTCTTTCAAATATAATATGGTTTGCTCATGCTATTCTACATATTAAGGCAAAATACCTGCTTCTTTACATTGATGCTGTTGACTTATTGCTAGCTCCATGAAGACTGACTGTCAGAGTAGACACATGGAAGCCTTCTTTTAATGGCATTCCTATGAATAATATACTTTATATTCCAAGCAAATGAACTGAAATAGGTTGTTGCATTTGTATCTGTTGAAAGAAAACAATCCCCCTTGGCTTAGTACATGGAAGTGAAGATAGCCATGAAAATTATTTAGTAATTGCTTTTGTTGTCTGGTTGTTAGGCCACAATATAACTGGAAGGTTTTCTCTAATATCCTTCTATTAATGTGCTTTCTAGCACACTGTTTAAAAAGCAAAGAAAACGAGCCATTCTTTTCCTTTGGATCTCTGTGTTTCTGTTTCAAATGGTGTGATATTGTAATGCCATAGTGATTCTTATAATTGCAAGGTTAATAATTTAAAAACATTGAAGACAAAACAATCCACCTATTTCACTGCCCCAAGATTACACTTTTATTTCATTCTTTGTTTCTGATGCTAGAGACACCAAATCAAGGTATCAGCAAGATCCGTTATCTCTGTGGCCTGACAAGGCTTCACTTTTTGGCTTGTGGATGACCACATTTTCCCTATAACCCTTCCATATCATCTTCTTTCTGACTGTGTTTTTGGATTCAACTTCCCCTTCTTCCAGGGATATTAGTTATACTGACTAGAGTTTACCACAATGACAACCCCTTTTCAGGTTCATAGAGATAGTTAAATTTGGAAAGTGTTTTCTGTACAAACATGAAGACCTAACTTCCGTTCCCAGAACCCACATGGAAAACCAGGTATTATGGTATGAGCTTATCATCCCAGTGCTGGGAGATGACAGGAAGGCCCTTGTGCTTGATGCTGGCTACCCAGCCTAATGGGTGAGCTCCAGAAGTCAGTGAGAGGACTTGTCACAAAAATACACATTCTGAGGAATAGTACTTGAGGTTGATCTCTGAGCCACACATGTAAATGGACACACATACAAATGACTTTTCCGGTACATGAAACAAATGTATACACACTCATAACATTATTTCCAAATAAGGTCACATTCTGAGGTGCTAAAATTTGGGGCTTTGACATCCAAATTTGGTGAGTAATTCTGCAATAAAAGAGTGTATCTTGGAAACAATTTCTAGGCTTTGAAATTTAGAATATCTAGAATTTTAATGTAGTACTGATTAGTAAAAAGTGGTGTACATGTAATTTTGATAATTATTGCCAAATTATAAACCATAAACATTGCATTCTAGATCACACGAGGAATGGATGAGTGTAGTGTCTCCATTAATTCTCACTACACAATGGGATTGAACACTGGAACTTTGACAAACTCATAAATGGGAATGATTGTTAATGCTTAAATTTGCATTTTGCTTACATCTGTGAAGTTGAATGTCTTTTCACATTACTAAATATGTATTTTTAAAAAGAAGTGTGGTCGAACTACAATAATACTTTATAAATGTTTTTCTATTCAAGTCACATATAATGGGCAATCTTCCATATTATGCAATGTTTTTCCACAGCAGAAAAGTTATATGGCTTCATTCTATCCCATCTGTATCAAAATTTATTTAATGAATTCCTTATTATATATTTACATTGTTTCCAATATTTTTGCTTCTAAAAGAATGCCAAGGTAACTATAGAGATAAATCTTTATGTGCAGCTTAGATAGCAATGTTTAGTTTTTACAGATAGACTTTTGAAGCTGAACTAGTAATTAAACAGAATCATATTAATACTCATCTTTTAACCTCCCTGTGTCCCTGCACAAGCACCTATGATTTAAAAAAATCCACTTCTCAGAGTTTGAAGTTAGACTCCGGAAGTTTTTAATTTTATTTTTTTCTGTACTACTGCCCAATTTTCCTTTAAGGAAATTAATTTGTTTTTGAAATCAACAAAACCATAAACTTTACCATAGAGTAAGTATGAATGACATAATCCTGCAATGGCAATATAGTTTTGGATAATTGGATAGTTGAGTCTCTCAACTTAAAGCTTGTAGCCATAGTAGGATTTTGGAGAATAAAAACAGAGGAACACTTGAAATTCATGAACTCATTTAATCTTTTCAACAAAGACAGAACTAAGGTGGGGATAGGGACACTGTAGCACAGAGCTGTTGCTGTAGAAACACTATGTCACGAACAATCCCAAACGTCAGGGGCTCTCACCAACAAACATGCCGTTGTGTTCTGCTGGTGGATCTCTTTGTGTCTAAGGCTCTGCTGTGCTTGGCTAGGACTAGGTGAGCTCGAATTAGATCCATGTGTCAGTTCAGTTAGATTCTATGTTTAACATCCCAGTCTGTACCAGCTGCTGCCTATAAACGATGCTCTGGTGATGAAGAGCAGGATGGAGGAGGCAGGCACCTTTAAGGCTGCCACTCCCATTTCATTGTCCTGAGTGTGTTTTTATCAACAAGGCAGGGAGGAATGTTTCATTTATAATGGGAGAAAATTGTCAAATTCTGTATATGATTCTATCATAAGAGAATGAAGAATTGGAACTAATGATAGGTATTTTTGAGAAACTGGATGTGACACTGCAAATTTTTCATATTTTGTTATTAACATTGATTGGAGTTCTATGATTAAAAGTTCCATTAAAGATCATTTTGAAAGATAATTTAATTTTAAGATGGTTAGGACTTTAAGAAGAGTCAAACATTTGAAAGAGCAGACCTCCTCATACTCTGATTCTAAATGAAACATTTAAAATTTTATTTATTTAAAAGACCATGATAAATAAAGACCACATGAGAACAGGAAGAAGCAAAGTGCTAGAGAGGTCCACAGAAATCCACAAAGATACCCCCACAATAGACTACTGGCAATGGTCGAGAGAAAGCCCGAATGGACCTACTCTGGTGATAGGATGGCCAAACACCCTAATTGTCCTGCTAGAAACCCCATCCAATGACTGAGGGAACCGGATGCTGAGATCCACGGCCAGGCCCCAGGTGGAGCTCCGGGAGTCCAATTGGTGAGAAAGAGGAGGGATTGTATGAGCAAGAATTGTTGAGACCAAGGTTGGAAAAAGCACAGGGACAAATATCCAAATGAAAGGAAACACATGAACTATGACCCAATAGCTGAGGAGTCCCCAACTGGATCAGGCCCTCTGGATAAGTGAGACAGTTGATTAGCTTGATCTGTTTAGGAGGCATCCAGGCAGTGGGACTGGGTCCTGTCCTCAGTGCATGAACTGGCTGTTTGGAACCTGGGGCTTATGCAGGGACACTTGGCTGAGTCTGGGAGGAGGGGACTGGACCTGCCTGGGCTGAATCTACCAGGTTGAACTCAATCCTCAGGGGAGTCTTTGCCCTGGGGGAGATGGAAATGGGGGGTGGGCTGGGGGGGGGGGGGGGGGGGGGAGGGGGGAGAACAAGGGAATCCGTGGCTGATATGTAAAATTAAATTAAATTATAAAATAAAAAAATAAAAAATAAAAAAATTTATTTATTAATTTTTTTATTTAAGAAATTTTAAAATTCATTTTACATACCAACCACAGATTCCCCCTCTCATCCCTCCTCCCACTCCCCCTCAGCCCTACCCTCATCTCTTCCTCTGAAAGGGTAAGGCCTTCCATGGGGAATCGACAAAGCCTGGTACATTCAGTTGAGGCAGGACCAAGTCCCCCACCCACCCCTGTATCAAGGCTGAGCAATGCATCCCACCATAGGTAATGGGTTCCAAAAAGCAAGCTCATGCACCAAGGGTAGATCCTGATCCCGCTGCCAGGGGACTAAAACAGACCAGGCTACACAACTGCTTTTCCGTATGCAGAGGGCCTAGTCCAGTCCTATGAAGGCTCCACAGCTATCGGTCTGAAGTTCATGAGTTCCCATGAGCTTGGTTCATCTATCACTGTAGGTTTCCTCACCATGATCTTGATCTCCCTTGTTCATATAATCCCTCTTCCCTCTCTTCAACTGGACTCCCAGAGCTTGACCTGGTTATAGTGGTATTCTATTTGTACTGAAATGTGATTTTATTTGTATGTTAATAAATAAAGTTGCCCAGAGGTCAGAGTTATTAGCAAACCATAGGGAAAACCAGGGCGTGGTGGTGCACGCCTTTAATGCCAGCACTCGGGAGGCAGAGCCAGGCGGATCTCTGTGAGTTCGAGGCCAGCCGGTAGTGGTGGCGCACGCCGGTAGGATTTGCTTAAGGAGGCAGAGGCAGGAGGATCCTGAGTTTGAGGCCGGCCTGGGTAGGCATTTGGCCTGGAGAAGCATTTGGGCTGGTTAAGCATTCAGGCTTCTAGCAGCAGTTCAGCTGAGAGTCATTTGGATATGAGGACATAGAGGCTTCCAGTCTGAGGAAGCAAGACCAGCTGAGGATCTGGCGAGGTGAGGTTAGCTGTGGCTCATTCTGTCTCTCTGATCTTCCAGTGTTCACCCCAATACCTGGCTGAGGTTTGATTTTATTAATAAGAACTTTTAAGATTCATGCTACACCTGGTACATGGCTGTGGATCTCTGCATCTACTTCCATCAGTTACTGAATGAAGGCTCTATGACGACAGGATATTCACCAATCTGATTACTGGGGTAAGATAGTTTGAGCACCTTCTCTACTATTGCTAGTAGTCTAAGGCGGGGTCATCCTTGTGGATTCCTGGAAATTTCCCTAGCACCAGGTTTCTCCCTAACCCCATAATGTCTCCCTCTATTAAGATATCTCTTTCATTTGCTCTCTCCCTCCATCCCTGTTCCAGCTTGATCATCCTGTTTCCTTATGTTCTCATCCCCTATCTCCTCCCCTATATTGCCCACCCTCACCCCCAGTTTACTCTGGAAATCTCATCTATTTCCCCTTCCCAGGGTGATCCATGTGTTCCTCTTAGGGTCCTCCTTGTTTCCTAGTTTCCTTGGAGCTGTGGGTTATAGTCTGGTTATCCTTTGCTTTACATCTAGTATCCACTTATGAGTGTATACATACCATGTTTATCTTTCTGAGTCTGGGTTACCTCAGTCAGGTTGATATTTTCTAGTTCCATCCATTTGTCTGCAAAGTTCATGATGTCATTGTTTTTTTTTTTCACAGCTGAGTAATACTCAATTATGTGTATGCACAACATTTTCTTTATCCATTCTTTGGTTGAGGGGCATCAAGGTTGTTTTCAGTTCTGGCTATTACAAATAATGCTACTATGAACATAGTTGAGCAAATATCCTTGTGGTATGATTGAGCATTCCTTGGGTATATGCCCAAGAGTGGTATCATTGGGTCTTGAGGTAGATTGATTCCCAATTTTCTGAGAAGTTGCCATACTGATTTCCAAAGTGGCTGTACAAGTTTGCACTCCCACCAACAGTGGAGGAGTGTTCCCCTTGCTCAGTATCCTCTCCAGCATAAGCTGTCATCAGTGTTTTTGATCTTAGTCATTCTGACAGGCGTAAGATGGTATTTCAGTCATTTGGATTTGCATTTCCCTGGTGACTAAGGATGTTGAGCAATTCCTTAAATGTCCTTTGGCCACTAAATGAAACATTTATACAAATAATCTCATAGCAAGCTAGCTGTAAGATGATAGATTTCAAAGTTCAGCTGCAGGTGATTGCATAGAGAGACTTACCATGTAATAGCTGGACTTTCTAAAACTTTTTATTGGTAGGGTATCCCCATGTAGCCTAGGCTAGCCTAGAATTCTTGCTGCAGAACCCTGAATGTTTGAAAATCGCTGATCAGATGGCTACTGAGTTCATTTGCAATAAGAAGTATAGAAGAGATTCTCTAATCCCTAAATTAGGAAAAATTCACTTTGCAGAGTTATTACTGATACTATTATGAAAATTTTAGAGGAGACTATTCGCACGCCACAGTTATAGAAAAACAGATTAATGTGTGTTTCTTAAGCCTTCTGTCTTTCAACAAATTGAACAATCTGGAGTGTCAAATTGAAATGTGAAAGCAAAAGAATCTGCTATTAAGCAAAAGAATCATAAAAATAAAATGCGAGACAGTGAGACCCCTGGCTGAGAAATCTGAAGATTCATTTAGCTTTTGAATATGAAGTTAGAGAAAGAAACATAATAATATAGTTCATTGAAAGTAACTCATTTGGGGTCATTTATTTTACAAACTGGAGAAAATTCCTCACTTGTGAAGGTTGGAAACCATTGGTAATTGTCAGTTTTTATATGAAAAAATTACAACTGTGTGTTTTTTTAAGCAACCATGTAATATTTTATTGCATTATTTTGACCAAAGTTATCTAACATTGTTTTAATGGTGAAAAAGAAACAAAAACAAAACACCTATCGAGGCTGAGATTGAGTGATTCCACATAGCTTAGCTCAGAAACAGTCTGATTTTTTTTATAGAAACATTATTTTACCTTTAATGATATAGATGTTTGAATTAATTTTTTTCAACAACTTGCTAAGATTTTTATAGCCTGTGTGAGAGTAATAGAGAATGAAATTGGTAAGCAATGGTACCAGTAAACTCATTATAATGTAAAAGAATTTCACTCCAGGGGGAATCTTCAGGCCACAGCTGAGATTAACAATTTCCACATCAGTTTGATATGTTCTAATGTGTTAATAAGGATGCAAAACGCACCCGAAATGGATGAAGACAATGATATAATAATTTAGGCTCTTGATTAGTGTTATGGGAAAACTGTGAGACACTTTGCCTGATAAGATACATGTCTAATTTCCAGTTCACATGTGTTTACCGCATCATTCTTTCTAGCAAAGTCGCTTCTCAAAAAACTCGTTTTTATACAGAGACAAAATACAATTTAGTCATCTAAGGGCATGGTTTTTAGTTTTTACTGTTTATTAATGAGTTACTCAATTTGTTTGAGATTTACTTTCTACTCTATAAAGTGTGGGAATAATACTAATTGCAAAAAGTTGTGATAAGGGGGCTGGGAGATGGCTAGTAAAGGACTTGCTGTACATACATGAAGACCTGAGTTTGGATCTCTAACAGCCACATGAAGAACCAGTTACACACTAACTATAACTATAACTTTAATGTGTGTGTGTGTGTGTGTGTGTGTGTGTGTGTGTGTGTGTGAATGAGAGTGTGTGTATGTGAACGAGTGCGCATGTGCGTGTGGGCGTGCATGGTGGGGGAAGGGAAGAGACAGATGGATCCCTAGAGCTCACTGGCCAACCAACCTTGCCAAATTGGTGAGCTCAGGGTCAGTGACAAATCATTAATAAAAATTATAAGATGGAGGCGGGCATGGTATCACATGCCTTTAATCCCAGCATTAGGAAGGCAAAGGCAGGTGGATATCTGTGAGTTTAAGGCCATCCTGGGCTACATAGCAAGTTCCAGGCCAGCCAGTGATACCCTCTCCATTTGTCTGTCTGTCTGTCTGTCTGCCTGCCTGTCTATCTTTCTATCACCCCTATGAGGAGTAAAGAGCATTATTCTACCTGTCTACCCCTATGTTAGTACTGCTAGTTCATGTTACAAATGCTTGTTCATATCCAGAGTGGTTAAGGAAGATACCTAGCACTGACTTGTGGCCTTCACATGCATGCACACTTACATGCATCTGCATAAAAATGCACATACATGAATCTGTATACATACATGTACATACAAAGTAGGATAAGGATGAAATGAAGTAGTTTTATGTGATGACAAAATAAATTTCATTGTGTAGTGTATGATATCATTCATAACATAATTATTAAATACATAATAACTACCTCACACAAAAATAATAATAAACTAGTTTCTAGTAGAGATAAAACTTTAAGAATTTTTTTATTTAAAAAAATAGACATGGACAATGATGTAGCTTGGTAGATCACACGCTTAGTAAAACCCTGAGTTCAAGGCACAGCGCACATGGAAGGAAAGGTATAGACTTCCATTACTTTTGAATTGATAAAATGTCACAGATATTGCATTCATAATTAGATAGCATTACTAGAGTCATGTAACTGGCCTTACAGTTACCAATACAGTATCAAATTGAGAAAAGGGCAATGTCTCTGTGGATGGAGAGGCAAGGCACTGCTGACCCTCTCCCTCCTTCAGTTTCTTGTCTCCTTTTTTCCTTCCAAAGAGATTCACAGAGACCAGAGTTCTTCCTCCCCTCCCCACCAAGGTGGATCATAGAGACCAGAGTTCTTCCTCCCCTCCCCACCAAGGTGGATCATAGAAACTCAGATTCCCTGATGTTCATCCTCACTCCACAGGGCTTCTGCACTATGGTTGGGAGGAAGGAATGCTACATTTGAGACTGAGAATCTGGACAAGTTTTACTGTGATGCCCTCAGTCTGTTACCAAAGGTTCTCATGCTGATTTTGTTCAACCATAATTCTACCCAGCTGTCTGTTTTGATAGTTTTCATTGGGTCTCTGGTCTCATTCTGAAAGTTCCTATGTCATGTAAAACTCTGATTACACAGACCAGTTAACGATCAGTGTCCCACCTCTCTACCCCTATGTTAGTACTTCTTGTTCATGTAATTTCCCCAGTTTCCACTCTCCAGGATGAGAAGGTCCAGCTCTGTCCTCAGTGGTTAACCTTGGTTAACGTGGTGGGAAGGCGGGCAGCGCACCTCTCACCTCTATAAGTCTATGTCTTGCTTTAACCAAAGAGAGGGAAGGCAGGGTACTTACTTGCCTCTAATTGTCTTTAGCTCAACAGTCGTTCAGATGTTGGGGAAGCATTTTCTGGTGTCCACACCCCAGAGGAAGTACCTCAAAAGGAAGCGGTGTGAGAGCCGCACTAAAGTACACCACATCTTTATTGTTAACAAGCAATGGCGTTGCGTGTTTATGCTGTGCAAGGTGATATTTCAATATACAAATTCAGCATGCACAGATCAATTCAGGGTATTTAAAGCTTCCATGCATATTTTATTTTAAGACATTTTAAATTAAAATAAAATTACATCACTTTTCCCTTTCCTTCTTATGTCCCACCCTTAGCCCTCTCCAAACCTTCCCATGTTCCCCACTCTCAAATCGACAGCCTCTTTGTCTTTATTATTGTTACATACACACTTATCTATATTTTTATTTTCAAACCAAGACTCCAAGTCCACCTTACACTTAAGGAATGTTAAAACCTTGTGGATGCTCTTTAGAACTACGACAATCACTTCGTGGGAGTGTGATTCGGTGTGTGGTTTCTCCAGTTTGCTGTCATCTTGACACATGATTGAAAAGCACAGTGAGATGTGGATTTTAACAGGCGGTGAGACTCTATGGAGCTGATGAAGGTTAGCTCTTAGGCAACAGGAAAGTGAAGAGGACAGTCTGGAGCTGCAATCTGTTAAACCACATATTTTACTCTCTAAGGGTAGACAAGTAGGAGATTCTGTATTCATTAACAAATGCTTGATAAACCAGCTTTAAAAACATTTCTTTATCAATGACCTAACAGTTAAACCGGAAATGGAGATTAATATAACCCTAGGGAACAAACAAAACAAAACAGGTCCTCACAGCCAAGAAAGGGACTGGAGTTACCATCATCAGTAGGACGAGTTACCAAGCTGTCCTTAGAAATCTTTGCAGTTGGGGAGAAGACCTGCACTTCAAATATCTTAAAGAGACACATCAAATATTAGTCATGCTAATCAATGGTGCTTGGATGTCCAAATGTGTTTTTCCCTCATTTGATGATGGATTTTATGATTCAGAGTCCATTCTGGGGTATATTCTGGAATTCTCCTAGGCTCTTGTTTCTCCTCTTGATTGACTGGACCTTCAGGAGCAGGGGTGGAGGAAGGTGGGGACGGAGCTGTGTGAGGGGAGAGTGACCCGCTCTACAGCCAAGACTGGCGGGGAAGGACTGAATCATGCATCGTGCGCAGGCTCTATGTTGCAAAATCTTTTGATATCAAAAAGTAAACAGCTATAAGCACAGTGAAGAAATAAACACAGGGAAATTCTGGAAAGGATAAAATAGAAATTCCCGGAGAAAAAGTTCAATGGCATGAGTCCAACGTAGTAACTAGCTGTTTTGTTTTGTTTGTTTGCTGTTTGTTTGTTTCTTTCCTCT
>CABHPQ010171035.1:34723-49780 GCA_902168405.1 Peromyscus aztecus
CTTTCTTTCTTTCTTTCTTTCTTTCTTTCTTTCTTTCTTTCTTTTTTGAGATAAGGTCTTGCTGTACTATTTAGGCTGGCCTCCAATTCTCAGTCCTCCAGGCTCAAGCATCCAGAGTGCTGGGATTATGCCTGGCTTAGGAAAGTAATGTGATTTCCAACCCCTTTCTTCTCATTTTGACTTAAATATGACTTGTGGAGAGGAAGAGAATGAAAAACAAAAATGATAAGAAGATGACCCTTCAGATCAATTGATACTCAGGTTCTAAAGTGAAAAAATGTATGCATATTTTAACCTCTAAAGACATGGATATTATAAACAAAATGATGGTGAAGAAGCAGATGGAGTGGAGATGTGAAGAATGAAGATGTAGACTCCATCTTCTGCTGGGGCTGACTCCGGCACATTGGCTTGTCCTGCACCTGCCTTCCTCTACAGGCAAGAGAAGCTTGCCTAGGACTTTGTTCCTGGGTCTGTTAGCCAGAGATTTAGTGCATAAAGGTGTCCAGTGGGAGGGAAGATCTATTTTTGTGGTGGTAAAGCATTGTTGTTGGCATGCCCTAATTGTGTTTGCAGTAAAATTGAAGGCCGTTAAGAGAGTGGGAAATCAGCTGAGTGATCATAAATAATTGGTCAAATGAGGGGCTGTGCTGCCTAGTTGGCAACATCATTTTTTGTGGTCTTGGTACTTAGGGAGTGCCTACCGGGTGCCTAACATAAAGGAAGCAAAGGCCATGACTCTGAGGGAATTAAGGGGCCTGATTTCCTTAGGGCTGCATTGTACTTGGCTCCTGAATGCCTGGTTCCTTTGTGTCCACTACTCTTGTAGAAATAACCTTCAAGACTACAGGCCCACCCCTGCATCCCTCTTTTCTCCCTAGCCATCTGAAAGCTTAATTCCCTCCCCCCAACCCACCCCCGCTAACCTAGCTTCAGTGTGAGGCTGTTTCTGTCTTCAGTCTGTGGGGAGGGAAGTCACTCAAGATCACTCCTGGGATGCCTCAGTCTGTGCATTTGACCTTGGGTTTTTGTCCAGGAAACAAAATATCAGTACATGTCTTACCTTTAGCTTTGGGTGCCTGGAGAGTTTCCAACACAAACCAGAGCCTCCAACCTAACCAGTACCTTCTGTATTCCTGTTTCCAACCTCACATCCAACCTGTCCATAGATCCTGTTCACTGTGCCTTCCACTGTCCAACCCAGCTGCCTCTCCCATAGTTCAGTTTATTCCCCAAGTCAAGCTATTTTTGTCATTCTCAGGATTACATAACAACCTAGACTCACTTTTGTCCCAACCCTGTGTGTGTGTGTGTGTGTGTGTGTGTGTGTGTGTGTGTGTGTGCGTAAGGTCATACATGTCAGGAAAGAGCTCTGCTAAACCCAAACATAGGCGCTAAGGAAGGCATGGTGGTGGCTGCATTCCTCAGCCACTGGTTCATCTCACCCTCAGTTCTTCCCAGGTGAGATTCCTAATGCTGTAGACCCAACATGGAGCCATCTTGGCCATGCCTTTTCCAAATCCCTTTCCAAGAACCCATAATTTCTGTGTTATCTCACTATATGTTTTCATTTATTATGTGAAATATATAGCCTGAAAAATAAACAACCTCCCTATTCCATTACTGAGATGAGGGGATATGGAAGAAATGGAACAACCTTTTCACATTCAAAAGTGGAAGATGCCCACTGATTATGGCAATGAAGCAAGATGAGAAATGCCTGAATTCTGGACACTGTGGAGCTATCCTGTTGGTTCTCAGTGAGGACAAATAAGATTCTGTTTTGTTTAAGTCTTTGTCATTTGGGGATCTTTGCTACTCACTGCAGCAGCTGGAGTTGTCCCATATAAGGATCATCTACATTTTAAATGCTAACTAGGTACCAGCCACCACATATTGCGTATGTTCTCTCATTCAGCCTCCATCACCACAAGTGCATTCATCATTTCTATTTTGCTAAAGGATGAGTCGATTTTGGAGATGACTTGGCTGTAGTTTCAAAAGTAGGAAGTAGCAGATTTTGGAATTGAAGCAAACCTGCCTCCTATTTTTCTGGGAGGTGAGAAACAAGTCTGTGAGAGAGGAGGCAGAGGGTGAGCTACAGCAGGAGCTGCTTTGACGAAAGAAAGGGCAGCTCAATGCACTGTAGTTTTCCTGCAGTCCGGGTTGTGTACATGAACAACACACGTCTTCTTCAGTCTGGAACAAACACACAAACATGCACATGCTGTACCTCAATATAAATACTTCTGCCGACTTGCTCTGCCACATCACTGGAGCTTTCCAAATAGTAGAACGTGGATAGATATAAATGTTCATATTCTTGTGGATACACATGTGTGTGCACACACCACTTCTCATGGTACAACTGGGGATCCTGCAACTCAATCCAGGTTTCTAAATCAAATAGATTTCGATGTCACAAAAACTCCTTATAATACTCAGGTTAGGGAGTACAAGTTCAGGAGATGTTGCAAAATCTTTTTGAAAAAGGAAGTTCAGAAGATTGTGGGAAATATTACAAACGATATCATCCATTCTGTCATGAGAGCCACATAATCCAAGTTAATCCTAAACTAATCCCAGCTAATCCTAACGGCAAGAATTGTTATCGTATTGTAGATTAAGAAACCAAGGCACAGAAAGGTTACAAGGTTTTCTAAAGGTCACACAGGGGAGAGCCTTTCTAGCCAACTGAGACAGAGGATGAGGAAATGCCTTACTATCCACTTTCCAGTATGAATGAATTTGTTGTGTCAGTTGATATTTTATTTATTGTATTTTCTATAGGACACATTCGGAGATGATATCTTCATTACAGCAAAGACTGGTCAAAGAAGTTCTTGCTATTTCATTTCTGAAAGAGGTGAAAGGTGTCTGACTATGGTTTACTTAAATGAAATCCAGATGGCAAGGCTAACTATCATTCAGTGTTTGAAAGTAGCAAATTATATGCAAGAAGTACATGGAGAACCAAAGTCAAATATGAAATGAAATATTAAAAAGGGAAAACCAGACACCCCTGGAAGTCTGCAGTAGATATCCCTGGGAGGGCAGCACGAGGTTGGTGACTGAGGCATGTCAGCACGCAAGAGCAGCACTTAATGAGAAAAGATCACGAAATCCAGCTGTCCTAGGATGAGCCCGAGTTCACACCTCAGTTCACACCCCAGGCCTCCTGCTTCCTCTTCCTCTGCTCCTCTGGGTCTATCTGGGCACAGGAATGTATCCTGTGGATTTAGCTTGCATTTGTCTAGAGCAAGAGATTTCCCAGTTTTCCTTTTTAATAAGAACTCTGAATCATACCCCTGACTTTTTTATTTCATTCTGACTGCGTGCAGTGTGCTTCCAGAACTCAGGAATTCTCCACTGTGATGGAGCAGGAGGGGTGTGTGTGTGTGTGTGTGTGCCTGTATGTTTATGTGTGTATATGTGTATATGCACATATGTGTGTATCTGTGTGTGCTTACGTGAATGTGTGTATGTTAATGTATGTATATGTGTATGTGAGTGTTTGTATGTGTTTACAGCATTATCTCAGCAAGAAATTGCTTAAAGATTGATCATTGTTGTCAGTGCCCTTGGGCGGAGTCGGCCAAACCTCTTCAACAACATGTTCTGCCGCTTCCGTGTTCTAGATCATCCAGTCATTAATAGACACTAAAAAACAGTAGATGGTGCTTGAAAGACTAGATTTTCTTGGATTGACTTGTGTATCATAAAATTGCCAAAATGAACTATAAAAATTTGAATTTAGTGCCACCTATAAGCCTAAGTCAATGTCCACAACAGCCCAGAATAGGAAAGGAAGCTGAGAGAAAATTACTACATACAAATTACCTAAGGCACTGAAAAGAATTTGGGGAAAACTATCTTGTTAAGTCTTTCTCTAGATAAAAATGTATAGGTTCACATTTTTCTAAGTTTATTCTATAAAAATAAAAAGTTACAGATTTAGAGCTTTGCAGTTTGGAGCATTCGGGACTTTATAGGCTTCCAGAACACACACAATTGGTAAAGTACACATATAAGCCCAAGTCCCTAAAGCAGTGTCAGTATAAAAGTCATTAACCAAATCACTTTTCAAACATGTCTTTTTCTTGAATGATCCTATCTTCAATCTTTTTTGTTAAAAGTTGAAAGTCTCATTAAGTTACAAGTCCAGTAAATATGTCACCAAGCATTCTAGCTTAGTCTAGCCTCAAATCATTGGATATAGCACCTATTGCATGGTACACGGTTGAATGTTTAATGAACTGATTGATTGTATGTATTTACCAAACACCGGAAGCAGTACAGTCTAGAGTAGCAGCTGTTACTCTGAGGGTCCTGACAGAGTGGAGGGGGGAGGGACTGTGGAGGGTGGGGAGCTGTGGAGGTTGGGGAGCTGTGGAGGGTGGGGAGCTGTGGAGGGTGGAAAGCTATGGAGGGTACTGGGCTGCCTCTGTCTTTAATTGACAGAGAGTATTTTGCTGCATATTGCTAGCCCTAAAAAGTATTAAAATTAAAAATATGGAGAATGGGTCCCACTGAATGCGTGTTTCTGTCCTGCCATTGAGAAGTTGAACAGTAAAACAACAGCAAGCATTTCATAAAGCCATGTGGCAAACTGCTAGAAGTTGGAGACAGTTTGCACTGCTCTGAATTTGAGATCAAAGACTTCCCAAAGGTGTGGACAGCAGCAGGTGCGGATTATTGGAGGCTACCTGAGAACTACCAAGCAGGCTTTTCTAATGTTCTCTGTACCTTTGTCACCCAATTTCATGCTGTAAGATCTCTGGACTCAGTTTTTAGAAGCCTCACTTCTTCCCCAAGCCTGCCCTGTCAACCTGAAGTCTGTACTCTTACTCTTGTTAGTTCTGTCCTAACTCTTAGCATCCATTGCAAAGAACTGTAAGTAAATGTCTCTTGTCTTATTTCTCTTTTGTGTAGGTTTAATTATAGGCAGTTGCTATTTCTGGAATCAAGTAAGTATCGTATTAATTAGTTTACTCTACAACCAAATACTGTAGACAAATACTACCAAATACCATAGGCTCAAATAATAGAAATTTATTTTCTTGAAATTCTAGAGGCTGAAAATCCATGACTAGATTACCAACATGGTAGCTCAGGCTCTGGGTTGTATGGCCACCATCTTATTTTAGGCTCATTCACCCTCTTCCTCCTGTGTCTACAGAGAGAGACAAGTTCTGTTACCTCTTCCTCTTCTTATAAAGATGCTAATCCCATCATGAGTCCCACCCCAAAAATCTCATCCAAATCTAATAACATACCATATCAAAATTATCCAGACAATTATCTCAAATCCAATCACACTTAGGGTCAGGACTTCAACAAAAGAATTGGGGCAGGGCTACAATTTAGGGCACAGTAATCAATTTCAAATGGCTCAGCCTAACATTTATCTATGAAATTAGTACATATTCATATAATGGATTTAAAATAGAAAAAAATATGAGAGTAAAAATAGTTCCACCACCCTGAAGTAAATTGCAACTGCATTTTATACTTTTACACGAATGCATATACCTTTCTGAGATTAGGCCCATGCCATATGTGTACCACTGTGACTTCCTTTTTTGAGTTAACACAAATCCTGGGACCATTTTCCATGTCGTTGGTGTTATAAGAAACCTTTTAAATGGCAGTGACCCATTTCTGCTCAACTGGTTATATCTGCATCTCCTATTTTTTAAACTACATATTCATAGAAATTGAGTTGCTGGGTCAAAGGGCATGAGCTTTTCAGCCTGAGCATTGTAAAATTTCACACCACAACTTTTTTATAAATGGATTCTCAGAAATTTAACAATTCTGTTTTATCACTTTGTTTTTTTCCCCGAGACAGAGTTTCTCTGTGTAGTCCTGGCTTTCCAGAAACTCACTCTGTAGACCAGACTGGCCTTGAACTCATAGAGATCTACCTGCCTCTGCCTCCTGAGTGCTGGGATTAAAGGCGTGTGCTACCACCTCCCAGCTTATCACTCATTTTTACTTAATGTTTAGTAATTTGAAAAGTCAAATAATTTTTCTAATTGCGAGTAGTGACCCCTTCTCTTATTTTCCCCCCAGGTCATATCGCATTCCAGTTAAATCTTCACATTCTTTCTAGATTTTTCTACAAATATAAACTTGATCGTATCACTTGCATGATAAAATGCTACATTTATTTTTCACTGTGTCCTAGGTCTAGAGATTGTTTCATCAGCCCTTTTGTAATCTTTTTAAAAAGTTATTTTTATGTGTATGTGTGTGTGCCTGAGTGTGTGCACGTGCCATGGGTGAAGAAGGCCCTAAGGAGGTCAGACAAGGCATTGGCTTCCTTAGAGCTGGAGTTACAGTTGTGAGATTCTGTGTGGATGCTAGAAACCAAAGTCAGTTTCTCTGAAGAACAGTAAATGCTCTTAGCTGCTGAGCCATCTCTCCAGCCCTATAATCCTTTGAATGTAGTTTCAATTCATTTTTAACCACTGTCCTCTAGTCTCCTCTTGAGTAACAATGAAGCACTTATGGTTTCTAAACCACCAATTCTGTAAGTCGTCCTTTTAGTTTGCTCTGTCTGGGTACTCTTCCCCACTGGGTTTCAGCATCCACAGTCTGTTCAATGAGCAGGTACAGGATGGATGTGGATGCTCTCCATTCCTGGAGCTGGGGCTGCTGTTGTGAACAGCACTGCAGTGGGGGTTCCTCAGTGTTGTCCTCATGGAGAAGTGCACGGGCCCTCCCCCTGGCAGACATGATTCTGTGCTCTTGAACCTTCTGAATGACTGACATCTCTTCTGACATAATTTCCTCTAAAGTAGCTTTCATGCAATCTTTGGTGATTGCTCTGCCTGGGTTTGTGTTCATGCTGTCCTTCATAATGCCAACAGATACACTTTTGATCCCGGTTGCCTGATCCTGTCATTTCAAACAGTTCTTAACTCTAACACTTGTGTTTGCTTGTCTAGAATGGTGTTGTCACTTTCTTGTGGCAGCTCTTGTGTACAAGTATCATTTACATACCTTTTTTAAGCACTGGGTGTCAAAATGCTTTTGAGAACACAAAATACATTGGCAATCCACAAATGAATGCCACAGAGAACAGGCAAGTCATGTGTTTGGAGCCTTCTGAGTTCATGGTTGTATGGAAAGATGGAGTAATGGGGAACCTGCAGTCATTGCCTGAGAACATGTGGTAAATCCTTCTGTATTGCCACTTACTATCTGTATGACTAAAAACACTCAAGACAGAAAAATGTTGTTGTTGTTTTTTTCTCTTTTGGGGGGGGGGTCCACCACCCAGCTCCCAAACAAATCACACATGGAGGCTTATTCTTAATTATAAATTCCCAGGCTTAGCTTGGCTTGTTTCTTGCCAGCTTTTCTTAACTTTAAATTATCCCATCTTTTGCCTCTGGTTTTTTCCTTTCCTTACTTCTATATATCTTACTTTCACTCTTGCTCCTTGGCTTGCTGTATAGCAGGGTGGCTGCCCCCTGGGTCCTCCTCCTTCTCCTCTTGCTCTTTCTTCCTTTCCTCCCAGATTTCTCCTTTTATTTATTCTGTCTGCCTGCCAGGCCCAACTATCCTTTCTCCTGCCTCACTATTGATCATTCAGCTCCTTATAGACCATCAGGTGTTTTAGACAGGCAAAGTAACACAACTTCACAGAGTTAAACAAATTCAGCATAAAAGAATGCAATACATCTTTGCACAATTAAGCAAATGTTCCAGAGCATAAACAAATGTAACACACCTTAAAATGATATTCCACAACATAAACTTTTTATTTCATTACAGATGCTTTGATAGGCTGTTACTGTATTATAGTTCCATGGTTTTAAAGAAACCATCATAGTGGGAGGACATGCAGAGATGACCGGCCACACTAGTGGAAGCCCATGAACTGTGGACTGGTGGCTGTGGAGCCCCATGGGACTGGACTAGGCCCTCTGGATATGGAAGATGGTTGTTTGGCTCAAACTGTTCGGGAGGCACCCAGGCGGGGGATCGGGATCTGTCCCTGGTCTATAGGCAGGCTTCTGTGAATCTGGTGCCGGTGGTGTGATGCCTTGCACAGCCTTGGTGCAGTGGGAAGGGGCTTGGACCTGCCTAGGCTCAGTGTGCTGGGCTCTGCTGACTCCCCATGGGAGACCTTGATTTGGGGGATGTGGGAATGTGGGGTGGCTTGGGAGAGAGGGCTGGGGGGTGGGAGGAGGAAGGAGGGGGGAATCTGTGGGTGGTATGTGGAGTGAGTAGAAAATTTCTTAATAAAAAAAAGAAAAAAACCAAAACAGGTTAAATTAAAAAAAAAAAAAGCTTAAAGAAAAAAAGAAACCATCATAGAGATAGACATTTTCCAAGTCAGAATTCAGTGAAGTGTTGTTCAACATGATATGTTTGCTATAAACCAAGTCTTTATTTATAATTTAAACTGTTCAAATATCACCTCTATCTCAGCATCATTTGCTGTTGCTTGATAAAATACATGGCAAAGGCACATTAGAGGAGAAAGGGTTTGTCTTGACTTACAAATGCAGTTTATAGTCTGCCACAGCTGGGAAACCATGGTGGCAGGATCTTGAAGCAGCTCGTCACACACTCAGTCAAAAGCACAGAGAATAAATATATGCACAATTGCACACAATGCATCTGCCTCTTTTATATGATAGATTTGTACTGGTTTGTGATTTGTTGAAAAATTGAGGGGACTTTATAATAAATTACAGATATGATTTCATTATGATGACTATAATGAAATGTTGCAATCAGGGAATAAGGGTGATCTTAAAAGTCATTTGTGGAAATTTCACTTAATAAAAGTGGTAGAAGGGGCTGAAGAGATAGCTCAGTGGTGGAGAGCACATACAGCTCTTGCTTAAGTGCTATTGCCAGCACTCACTGGGAGGCTCACAACCGTCTGTGTCTCCAGCTCTAGGGGATCAGATGCCCTCTTCTGGACTCCATAGGCACTGCACTCACATATACACACAGACATATAGACATTATTCTAAAAAACTTAGAAAAAAGAAAGTGGTAGAGTCCAATGTAAGCAGACATGGCTTTTGTTGTTAGGAAAGTTAACCCTTGTGTTGGAGAGTATTTCAGTGATACATGCTGACACACAAAATGCACAGTGGCCTTTTAGATGCATGAGAGCCACAGGACATCTTGTATTCTCTTTTACAGACTGAGTATCTGAAGTTATTAGAAGAATACAGTGAGCCTGGGCATGCTTTTGTAGCTAGTGGACCTAAGGCTAGCTTGACCCCAGGTCCAGGAATCCCCAAAGAGCAACACAATGGGAACAGCTTAAAAGTTTGGTAGCTGAACTTGTTGGTTGACCAGAATTCCTGTGGTTGAAAGTATAAACCTAATTCAAATCAACTGATGCAAGAAGAAGCTCAGAGAAGCTGCAAACTGAAGGAGTAGCTTTGGGCAGAGGAGTAGCTTTGGGCAGGGGTGCCCTCTCAGATGCTATACTTGGCTGTTCTCTAGCCCTCTCTTGGCCCTGCTTGCCCCCACTTGACTTAATTCCTAGGTAGGCAAGTTAGCCAGCAGTCTTACACTGGTATCATTTCATGATAAAAAAAAAAATCTTTGTGACAACCCCCCTGAGGAGACTGACTTAGCTTGGGGTAGTTGTCTTCTCAGAGATAATCATTTTGGCCAGGTGGCATTTAGTGCTTTGGTCAAGCTTGTTCTACTTCTGCAGGAACAGCCATGGTCAGCTCCACCAAAGCCACAGGGATCAGAAACAGCCATGGTCGGCTCCACCACAGCCACATGGATCGAGGTTTACTGTTGGAAAGAGGTCAGATTTGATTATCGTTGTGAGGTAGTTCTGGGATTAGAGGAGTATGTGTACCACGTTACCTAACAGGGTATTCAAAGAAAGTTGGGACTCAAACACTGAAAGCTCAAAATGCAGAAAATATTTCTAAGGAAAAGGCGAGGAGGAGGGGGAAGAAGAAGAAGGAGAAGGAGGAGGAGGAGAAAGGAGAAGAAGAAGAGGAAGAAGAAGAAGAAGAAGAAGAAGAAGAAGAAGAAGAAGAAGAAGAAGAGGATGAAGAAAAGGAAGAAGGAGAAGGAGAAGAAGAGGAAGAGGAAGAAAAAGAAAAAGGCAGAAGGATTACCATTTTATAACAAGCAGGCAATTTCAGCTCAAAGTTGACCTAATGGTATTTTGCACAGTATTAGGACACAAGCTCTATTTTATTGAGAAGCTGGCTAGAATGTACTCAAGTTAATGGTTTTCCAAGTCATTTTCCCCTCAGGTGTATACTGTGTAGGTTTATAGTCATAGTGCTCCCTTGCTTCTGTGTTTGAGCTACAAACTTCAATGTTTAACGCCAGGTCATACATTCTGTTGCATATCTAAATTGGTTCTGATGGTAAAGATCCCCTGTTGTGAAATTCTTCTTTAGGATATTTGAGAACTACATGGAGGGATGGAGGATGAGCTAGATTAATATTATACAAATCTGATTAACATCATATGCTCTGTTTCAAAGGTCAGGTACACTCAACGAATTTGCTTAGAAATTATTTTGTTTATTCTATGGGCATATACATCACGAGCTTTCTAAAGGTCAAAAGCAGAGTTTGTTCTTGGATTATAAAGCAAGCTGACTTCCATTTACAGTATGCTTTAGTGACCCTAACTGTAGAAACAGGACCAGTTAAGTCACACTTCCAGTTTGTGTTTAATTGTTTCACGAGGGAAATCCCTGCTAGATTAAAGCAGTGCTGACATACCGTTTCTCCTAAATTACTTTTATTTTCAACTGGGTTCATAAGAGAATGCTACTTATGAATGACATTTGAACTCTGAATGTTGGTTTCATTCCCATTTTCTTTTCAAAGGTCTAGAAGCATCTTATTCAGCTAATTTTTTACCTGGAAACTGAACCAAGGTCAGAAGAGCTAGGACTCCTGGGTTTTATTAACATTTACCTGGAAGGGGTCTGGAATCTTCATTAATTAGTGTTTATAAAAGCACTGTGCATATTACAGAGAAGTGGCTCTGATCAGTTATCCAGTCTTCCGTACTTTGTGAAAAAGATCAGTGGGCTACTTATATACATGAAATATTTTTCATTAATTATTTTAAATGTTTTCCTGCTTACCATATGTACTTTACAAAGATAAAAAGAAAAGCTCTCAGAGTATTTTGTACCCATGCTCATTAACATTCCAAGGGAATAACAAACCTCAAAATGATTCATGTATGAATCAGTGAGGCATGGCTAATTACAGTTTTCAGCCACACAGCCAATAATGTTCACCATGAAATGTGCTGTCTGTTAAATACATCTCTCTGCATTTTTTTTGTTGGGGAAAGAGTGGTAGGAGATAGGAGGGTTTCAAACTGTAGTTTTAAAATGTCTAAATATTTTAGGGGATTTTTACATTATAAATATCTTTCAGGCGAATATTTATCACAAGCATGACATCTTGTTATCAAAACAGAAGAAAAAGCCCCAGAGATTTGCCTTAAAAACAAACAAAACAAAATAAAACAGAATCATTGCAAATCCTGAGAATGGACCACCTTTTAGAATGGACAGAATCATCATGAATCCTGGGAATGGACCACCTTTTAGAACAGACAGAAACATCACAAATCCTGAGAATGGACCACCTTTTAGAACAGAATGGAAGAAACTTCTTTGGACATTAGTTAATATAACTTATGATTTACATAAATTTTCAAAGAACACTTTGTATTGAATTTGATACATAAATTTCATCTTCTTTACAAACTCATTTTTACTGTGATTCTAATACAGAACCAAACTTAAAAGGCAAAATCTGAAAAGCAGAGTGCATAGTAAAAGTTGGATGTCATACTGGAACACTCAAATTTATAAATGATTTACAATTCATCCTTTTGCCGTCTAGAGAGGTAACTGGGTTAACACAGTGCTTAGCGTGTACATACAAGGACCTGAAGTCAGTGACTAGAACCCATGCAAAAATGTTGTGTGTGGTAGTGCTTCCTTGTAATCTCAGCTCTGGGGAGGCAGAGATGGGTAGATCCCTGGAGTTCACTCACCATCCATCCTAGCCTAATTGATGACCTTCAAGTAAATGAGAGATCCGGTAGATGGAACCTGAGGGGCGACACTGTCAGGGTGATCCCTGGCCTCCATAGGCATGAGCACACACATACTTATGAATCCCCTCACATACACACAGTCATGAATACACACATACACACAGAAAAGAAAAAAAAACCTGATTTTTTTGTTGAAAACATTTTCTGTCAATACTATCCATTTTATTATTTTATCTTATTTATTAATATCTAAAGAATGCATTAATTAAAAACCTTGATGTCTTCATTAAAAATTTTAAATTTGTGTAATTTTAATAGAAAAAGTACTACATGGTTTAAAAAATGTTCAGAAGTTTAGAATGGTGTATAGTCAAAAGACAGTCTCCTGATGTCGGTGCTGTTTCAATCTTCCCACTTGGAAGACTTCCAGGAGTTCTTCAGAATCACTTGGGATTATCCCAGGAGTTTCCTTGTGAGTGCAACCACAGATCCACAATTCTGAAAAAACAAAACAACAACAACAACAAAACAACGAAAACTCTGGAAACCAAAAGATTAACCTGACTTAGGCTCTTAGCGCATATGCTTGTTCTGTCTGTGGGTTGTCACATAGTGGCGTCTCTTGACAGGATGCCGTCCCAAGACTACCGAGCAGGATAGTAGATCTATCTACTATCTACCGGATAGTAGAGGCCCATGCTTTTCTTCAAACTATAAAATTTATCAGTTTCCAAAATACACCTGCTCCAAAAGCTTTATGTGTGTACTTACAGACACTAGTGATTGTTTGTGTGTGTATATTTGTGTAAAACCTAATCTTTTTAGGTTTACACAAGTGGATATTATATACGCACTGTCTGGCAATTACATTTATGGACTAATTTAGCCTTTTTCCTTAAGACTTTGACTTCATCTCCTATGATTTTACTTTTCATTAACATGACTTTTCACTAACAAGACTAACATTTGACTATCATGACAAGCTTGTTTGTATCTTAAAGATTTTGCATTTGCTGCTCCCTTTGTCTGGAACTTTCTTCCACATATTTCCTCACAGTTTGTCTCCTCATTTCTTCAAAATCATACCTCTACAAGCAGGCCTTTATTCAATGACACCTCTTTCGAGAGGCCTTCTCTGACTGCCCCATCTCTATGACCAGCGGATTGGTCTGTGGCATATCTGTGGGCCATTTTCATGACTATTGATTAATATGGGCAGGCCCAGCTCACTGTGGGCAGTGCCACTCCTGGGCAGGCAGGAGGGGGTCACACAAGAGAGGGAGGTAAGCAAGCCAAAGGAGGCAATCCAGCAAGTCATCACTGCTCTAGTTCCTGCTTCCAGGCTCCTGCTTTGGTTTCTCTCCATGATGCGGGCAACCTGCTACCTGGAGGCTGAAATAAACTCCTTTGTTTATGGTGTTTATCACAGCAACAGGCAGCACACTAGAACAGTCCTCTACTAAAGAAATACAGCTTTTTAATTTTTAGGAAATGTTTTTAATGAAGTTTTATCTTCCTGAATGATGAGGTGTCTTTAACACTACAGGGAACCTGGGGTCATGTGTTTGGATGCATCATTTCTTGAAAGAAAGTGATGAGAAATCACAGCTTATCTCTGAGCCACCCTACTGAGATCACAGCGTGGACACTGAGCTTAGCTTTATGTACCTTATGTTCTAGGTAACTGGGAGATGACTGCAAAAGATGGCTCTACGAAGGATTAAGTGTGGTTATTTATGAGGCACAGTTACAAAGAGACAGCGTGCATATGTTCTCTAACTATAGGGAATATCCCGATCTCTTCAATATCTAATGAGTAGATCTACCCAAGGAATCCATTTAACATGGGAAAACAAGAGAACAAATAGGATGAAATGATAGAAAAATAGAGGTGGAAAATTTGGACAATATTTAGCATGTCATAAGGCAGCTCTTGCTCTTACTAGCAACTGGATTTTTCCTGACAGCCAGAAAATCTCCAGGAAACAAGCTGGGGTTTGTGAAGGAGACTGGAGCATTTCTGGACAGCTGAATTCCAGTCTCCCTGTACTTTGTACAATAAAAAACAAAACATTGTTTTCCTTGTATTAATATATTTTCATTTTGGATGTCTTTTTTTTTTCCAAATAAATCCCCTCAGAATGCTTGTGTGAATGTCTAGTTTATGACCTGTAACATATGGCTGAACTGAATTATGCAGAGGGTTGACCTCCTTGACTGCTAATGACTGCCTAGTTTTGAGAGTGTTTCCAGAGTAAAGATTTCTTTGTAGGTCCTATGAGCTTGAGGAGGATGCTCTTGGGACTCCATTATGTGCTCTCCAGGCTCCCTACAGGGGAGGATGACCCTGTATTTGTTATAATGGAAGGTTGTCTGTGCTCCTTTGCTTCATGACTTCCTTGAACACTACAGGGCCCTTCTAGTTCTTCCATCATGTGCATCCTGTGGTCGAAGCATGTGGATGACAGCATACTCCTTCCTTGACTCCCATCAAGGAGCAAGTTAATCAGAAAGTGCTTGCTTCTCAGAGCTTGCATTGTATTTGCAGGAGACGAGGGAAAAGCAGAATGACAAACAGTGACTACAATCTCAAGCAAAGCTGTTTGCTCTGAAGAAATGTTATGGCAGCACAACCTACAGAACTCTCTCTCACACACAAAATGTCTTCTAGGCCTACAGATTATCTCGATCTTTACTCACCCCACATGAAGCTCTTGAGTTTCTTTAAGATCATGAGATAAGAAATGAACATGTCTTCAGCAGTATTTTCTCTAAGTCTCCTTCCCCCAGCTTCTGATCTTTTCCCCATGCACCCTACTCACCATGTCTCCTCTTAAAGTCCCCAAGAGTTCCATTTTCGCAGAATTACTGTTTGGTTTATATGCCTTAATGAAGATTTTTAGAAAAGAAAGTCTATCTTAATTGTTCATATGATAAAGATACAAGGGTAAAGTGGTAAGCAGCTTGGAATATACATGCATGTGTGCACACTGACACACACACACACACAC
>CABHPQ010171036.1:0-29447 GCA_902168405.1 Peromyscus aztecus
CTCACCATTGTCTTTGCCTTCCTGTCTGCCCTCACTTCCTGTCCGTCCTGCTCTCTGTAGATACTGTTAGGAAGGGATGTAGGGGGAAACAGGAAGAAAGAGGCTTGTGAGGTCATTGGAACTCTAGCTTGGGCTGTGACCACCTTGAAGAGAATGGACTTCATTCTGACATCAGTAGGTTGCCAACCAAAGTTATGCAGATCTCTTACGTGACTTTGGAGGTGACGTGGCAGGTAAAAACATCACCTTAGGGGCTTGCGGCGATGGATCAGTGGTAAAGTGCTTACCCTGCACATACAGGCTCTTACCTTCATCCCATGTTAAAAAAAAATGGTAGTGTGTGTCTGTCTGCAGTTCCATCCTGGGAGGCAGAAACAGGAGCATCCCTGAAGTTTGCCAGCCAGCTAGCTAGTCTAGCTGAATCAATGAGCTCCAGGATCAGTAAGAGACTTTGTCTCAAAAAAGAATTGGGAGGGGCTGGAGCGATGGCTCAGAGGTTTAAGAGCACTGGCTGCTCTTCCGGAGGACTTGAGTTCAATTCCCAGCACCAACAGGGCAGCTCACAACCCTCTATCACTCCAGTTTCAGGGTATCTGACAACCTCTTTCGGCCTGCATGCATGTACACAAACATACATGCAAACAAAACATCCACACACATAAAATATAAATATATATACTTAAAAGTAGAGGGGTAGGGAGATGACCTAGTCAGGAAAGTGCTGCACAGGCATGGGGTAGACCTGAGTTCAGAGTTCCAGAACCCAAGGAGAAGCCAGGCAGTATGGCATGTGCCTGTAAGCCTGGTGCTTGGCCGAGTAGAGACAGGCGATGCCTGAAGTCCATTGGCCTGCCAGTCTAGACAGACTGATGGGTTCAGGTTCACTGAGAGATCCTGTCCCTCAAAATAAAGGTGGAGAAGAACTGAAGAAAGACATCTAATGTCAACCTCTGGCCTCCATGTATTCGTGAATGCAGATCCACCTGTACACATACACACTAACAAATAAACACTGTACACACAACACTCATAACACACACACACACACACACACACAGATAGTGATTGACATCGATCTCTATCCTCCTACACATTTGCACACCCACATGAACATGTACTCACATCCACTTATAGGTTGTTTAAGCATTACCTGCATTTAAGAGCCTGTGACATCATATTGCACTTATGGATTTATTGCCCATCAATGCTGCTTTCAGAAAGCCAGCCCTGAACAGGCTGGCTCCTGCTGACAGATGCCTCCTGTCTTTAAGCCTTCAGTTCTGAGGGGAGTGTTTATTTTCAGTAAGATCCTGAAAAGGGCTTAACTTCTCCTTTTTGGGGGGCATTACAGGAGCAAAGATCTTGAAGTCATACTTCTTTTGGGGGTTTAAAAAATACTGTTCAAACGTTCCAGACATATGCATTATTAATAAACACAATATATGGTGCAAGAAGGCCCTAGGGCAGTGGTGTTCCTAAGAGACTTCCTTCATACTGAATAAGACCTCACAGCTGAGGAAGAGAGAATGCCCCTGGGCAGGCCACTGATTATCAGGGGTGGCTGTGCACAGTACAGACAGTTCTCTATGCCAGCTATCATTAATTATATTTTACAGATGAGAAAATGCGTTTTCCATAGATAAAATGGATTGTCTGAAGGTGACCTATCAAAGGGCAGAGCCAGAGTGTTGATGGCAATTGCTTTGTTCCTGAGAGAATGAGCTCTGTCTGCTTAGAGGGAGGCCCGTCCTGACACTCACGGAGGCCTGATGGCCATGCTGAGTGACATCTTCACAGGTGCTGTGAATTAGTATGTTATCTTTGGAATCTTTGGAGAAGGCTACTGCTTTACCTATTACAGGACAGAGTTCTAATAATAATAATAATAATAAAAACAGTTGTTTTTAAAAAGAGTGTTAGACTGGAGAGTTGGCTTAGTGGGTAGAAACCTTTGGCATGCAAGCCTTACGATCTGAGTTTAATCCCCCAAACCTGTGATGGAAGGAGAGAAGGGACTGCCAAAAGCTGCTCTCCCTGCAACCTCCACATGCACTCGGGCATGTGTACATCAGTGTGTGCACAAACACACATATACACATCCTAATACACTTACAATTATCATTATAATAGATCAATGAAACTGTAATCTTCTTAAAGTAGTTTCATTGTATGAGCATGAGTTTCTCTAGTGTATCTGAATGAATTTTTGACAGGAATGCATGGGGCACACAGTAGAAAGGACTCACCCAGCTTTGTAGGGACCCCGGACTGGGGCATTGATTCTAAGTGTGTAAAAGTCTGTTCTTCAATGTCTGCAATTTTCCCATGGACCTCTGCCATGTCCCATGTGGCTTGGGTCCAGGAACCATGGTTGGGAGTGGTGAGAGAATAAACAAAAATTGCATAGATACATGTAGAGTTGAAGCTGCTGGTTGCCTTCTTCTGCCTCTGCCTGGAAGCTCAGCATGTTTATTAGGTACAGCACAGGGGGAGGAGTTAGCTAGTCCCATCTCTGTAGGCAAGCAGTCTTAGACTATACATATCTGGAGGAAGAAGTTGCAGTTGATAGTCTCTGCACACACTGACCAACGGTCCATAAACACTCATATATACGGACCCTGGAGGAGAGCTTTGCTACCCATCTTGAGCTTGGTCCTTGTGGGTAATGGCTTTGCCAATTGTCCCTTGAGTCCAAGGCCTTGGGAGTCCTCCACAGGCCATGTCCATGTCAAAACACACACTCACTCAGGGCTTCCTCATCTCACTACAGAGCTTATCAATTTTCATTGCATGTTTGGATAGAGGTTCACGTGCCCATTCTCCTCACTGCATTATCAGCTCTTTAGAGACAGGGAAACATGTCTCCTTGACTTTATCCAGTGTAGTCAAGTCACATAGCTTGATGCACATTTAAAATAAAATTGCTACTTTATTAGCTGAGTTAAACAGGGCTAGATTGGTACCCCAGTAGATTAATTAAGACATGGGAGGGGAATCTCAGTGCACTTGAAAAGGTCAGTGGTGCCTTCAGTTTGGGCTGCTGTAGCCATGGACATATTTCACAGGCAGAGTCTGAATTACAGAATGCTTTAGGGGCTCCCCCAACTGTTTTCAGTTGCTCGAGTATGTGGTTTTAACTCTGGCAAAGTGCTCCAAGTGCTGTAGGATATTGCTCATTTGGGGGAGCGTCTGGGACTTCCTGTATAACAGTCACAGGAGAATATGGTTTGTCATCGAATGGAAGGCACTCAAGAGGGAGATCGTGGCCAGTATTGATCTTGTGTGTTTCTACTGAAAGCCACAAAGCATTTAATGAGCCTTAACCTCCTGTCTTGGGATTCCAGTCTTCCCCAGCAGGAGCAGCGTTAAGTTGATTGAGGACAGTGATTGGTGTACTCAGAGTTGGCATTCAGCCCTTCTAGAAAGAAAGAGAAGATAGCACCTGTTTTATTTCCTCCCTCTATGTCCCCCTCCCCGGAGTAGGAGTCCCATGGAAAGTCAATTCCCAATCATTTGTTTTCGTTGACTGTAACTGTATTTTAGAAAGGGTTAAAAGAAAAGACTATACTAAGCTAATCAAAAAAGAGACCTTGCAAAGTTCACCAGACCTCTGCAGTTTGCCCAGGCCATTGGGAAGCAGCTGGAAACTTCTATGATTTTACCTAAAGATGCCATATTTGAGTCTTTACATAAGTAAATGTGAAATCAACTTCAGGTTTCAGATCCATGGGTTTATTTTACTTTATTATTTTCATATTCTTTTTTGTTGTTGTTGTTGTTTTTTTTTTATTTTTTTGAGATAGGGTTTCTCTGTGTAACAGCTCTGGCTGTCCTGGAACTCCCTCTGCAGATCAGGCTGGCCTTGAATTCACACACAGAGATCTGCCTGCCTCTACCTCCCGAGTGCTGGGATTAAAGGCAAATGCCACCACTGCCCAGCTGGGTTTATTTTTCCGGGCATTTTAATTTGGGTTAGGTATGAACAGGCGCACATCATGACCATCATGGTAGGGAGCATGGCAGCAGGCAGGCAGGCACGGTGCTGGAGCAGTAGCTGAGAGTTGACATGTTGAGACAATAATGATGAGGCAGAGAGAGAAGGAGAGCTAACTGGGAATGGTGTGACCTTTTTAAACCTCAAAGCCCACCCCCAGTGACACACCTCCAACAAAGCCATGCATCCTTATCCTTCCCAAACCATTCTACCAACTAGAGACCAAGCATTCAAATATATGAGCCTATGGGGCCATTTTCCTTCAAACCTCCCACTCCCCAACCTTCCCATTAACTCTCAGCCCTTCTTTCCATTGGTAGGAAGTGGAGTGTGGTGGCATTTTATGCTCCCCCCACCCAAGCTATTAGGTTTAATTTTTTGCTTAGGAACTTTCTGTAATTTTTTACTTATGCATATAGGTATTTAAGTCTGCATATTTTTCTACTTTCCACACTTTTGATACAGTGTTTCTGTGCTTGTTCTATATAGAGTATTTTCAAAGTTCTTTTTTTTTTGGTAGACCTATGAATTATTTAGAAGTGCTTTTTAAAGTCATGTGTGTTTGGGAAGATAAGCTGCCTCACTGATTTCTCCCTGCTTGTGCTGTGCTTTTTGTATGACACAGACTTCCAGATGTGTTAAGATATGCTCTGTGATGATATGCTGGCATCAGATTCCACAAATATTCCACATGTGTTTCAGAACAACTTCTGTTTGATTATTTCCATTGGTTCAAACTAGTCTTTTCCAATCTGTATAGTATATGCTGCATGGTTTATTTTGTTGCATGATCTACCAGTTTAAGCTTTTTAAGTTTTTTGAGACTGGGATCTCACTGTGTAGCCCAGGCTGGCCATTTCTGGAGGCCACGTCCATTGTATAGTAAATTTTGTTGTGGAATCCTGAGCACGGTAAATACTGAACAGTAAGAACACAGACTATTTGTGTATTTGTCATGGCTGTCTTAGGAATAAGTAACAGAAACTTGGCTTTAGCTAGCTTCAGTAAAAATGGCTGTTCATTAACTCAGCTAGGTGAGAAATCCTGGAGTTCCCTGCTGGATCCATATAGTCAAGAAAGATTATTAGAGTCTTTTAATCTCCTTCATCTACCTTTTTGCTTTGGAGACATCCTCATTAGTACCGTGTCCTACAGGTTACAAAATGTTTCCAAGTAATCCTGGTCAAAGAGAGCTTCTCTTTTCCAGTGCAGTAACCGTGGGACCAGTGGCATTTGTGATCACCTGTACCTGACCAGTCACTTGACTGGGTGTGGTCACTCTGTCTATCTCTGGTCAGGTCACTTGACTGGGTGTGGTCATTTTGTCATTCCTGATCAGTTCTGATCTCATGGACCTGGAGGTGGGATTGGGTCAGCTTTGGTCAAACCACACTCCTCTAGCTAAGGATGGAGAGAGTGGTTCTTTGAGAAAAATCTGGACATCAGGCAAGGGAAGCACAACCAATGTCCCATCATCACTCTGACTTCCCGCCTGTTTGCTGTTTGTTGCAGGACAGTGTTGAGTTTAGAAACATCTGCAGTCACCTGGCTCTGCAGATTGAAGGACAGCAGTTCGACAGAGACTTGAATGCCGCCCACCAGTGCCTGAAGACCATAGTCAAGAAGTTGATCCAGTCACTTGCTAATCTCCCATCAGATGCCCATGTGGTAGCCTGTGCTTCCTTGAGACAGATCTTACAGAATCTCCCAGATGTATGAGCATGAGAGACAGCCAGACTGCAGCTGGCCCTGCTGAGAGAACCGGATCCTTCACCTTCCTAAACAACTAACAGTGATGGGTGTTCATGTTCCCAAAAGGACTTGATAGTTCACGTCTACGTCTGCCCAAGAGCGCCTGGAGCCTTCAGCATTATAGCATGCGAGTGCACATATTTTTAAAGTTGTAGTGTATATTTTTTAAGTATGTTAACTTACTGCTGATTTTCTGACTGAAATATATTTCTCTTTGTGGAGCTAATTGGATTGTATATATGTATATATTTACTAACCATATTAAGCATTGGTTTTGACTGAATGATATTTGAATCTATATTTGTATTATTGTGGGCTCTCAGGCTTAATCCAGACTTGTATAGTAGAAGGACCATGGCTCTTCACACTATTTTGGGTGAATGGGACATTTGGGAACTGACACATTCTGGCTGTTGGGCACTTCATTATATGCAGTGACAGTGCTCTTTACTCATAGGTGCCAGTCACTGTGAGCCCAGCCCTGTCGTTGTAATTTACCACTGTGGAGGAAGAGCTGCTGCCAAACCTTGTATCATTATGTCCTGATCTGTGCACGTCATTTACAATGATGGACTGCGGGGCACCGAGCTTCTACGATGTGTAAATACAAGTACATACTATTAAACACTCGATGTGGAACCATCTGGCTTCTCTTACTGTTTCTAAATGTGCCAATTGAGATAGCAAAGTGCCGAGAGGAGAAGGGGGGAGTGGGCACTCCAGCAATTCTCCTCGCACAATCCAACATTTGGATCTGCAAAGAGAGGGTGGTTCCATTATCATTTTTGGTAACAATTATCTACACATGCTTTTTATTGTTCAATGACGACTATAACTGAGCTTAAAAGGGTCTTGCTGTGCCATAGAAGTCTGTTGTGGAAGCAGCGCCAGGTTAGAGGGAGGAAGTGTATGTGAGTGGCTTGCTTTTGAAAGAATTAATAACTGGGTCTGAATGGTGAGGTGTATCTGTCTATAAGTGTTAGTAAGAAGCAAAGCCTCTTTTATTGAAAATATTTTTTCATACAATATATTCTCATCACTGTTTCCCCTCCTTCATCTCCTTCTAGATAAAACATAAAATCATAAACTCTAATATACACGCAAAAGACCAATAAGATAAAAAAAAAGCCCAAACAAAGTAATATGAGGCAAAAAAATCTCCAAAAAATACCATTGAGTTTGTTTTGTGTGGCCATCTGCTGCTGGACACACTATTAAGTGTGGTTTATATCAGTGAGACTCAATGGGAGAAAGCCAGTTTTTCCTTTGTAAGAGATTGTCAGTTGAAGATAGCTTCTTGGTTAGAGATGTGATCTTCTGTCCACTTCCCTCTCTCAGTGTTGGGACCCCATCTGACTGTGTAGACTTGTGTAGAAACTACTCATGCTGCCACAGTCTCTGGGAGCTCCTATGTGGTCAGTCCTGTTATGTCTGGAAGACACTTTCCTTCAAGTCATCCATTCCCTCTAGTTCTTAAAATCTTTCCCCTCTCCTCTTCCACATACTTCCCCAAGCCCGGAGTGGAGAGGTTTGATGAAGATATGCCATTTAGGACCGAGTGTTCCAAAGTCTCTGACTCTCTGCACATTGTCCAGTTGTGTGTCTCTGTATTAGTTCCCTTCTACTACAGGAGGAGGCTTCCCTGATGATGGCTGAACTAGACACTGATCTACAGGCACAGCAGAACATTGTTAAGGGTCATTTTATTGCTACGTTCCTTCAGCAGAACAGTAGTATTTGGTTTTCTTTTAGGTTCCTGGCCTGTCTAGTCTCAGGTTCTTAGCCACCCAAGCAGTAACAAGCATGGGTTTCATCCATGGAAAGGGTCTTAAATCAAATCAGATAGTGGTTGGATACTATCACTTTTTTTTTTGTACCACAATTGCACCAGCACATCATGCAGTTAGGTCACCATTATAGGTTGCACAATTTTCAGCTGGGTTGGTGTTTACCTTTCTCCTTTGGTAGTGTGCAGAGTACCTTTCAGTACCATGAACACTAGTTTTTTCCATATGTGACCAGGAGTGTGTGCTGGCTAGTTTTATGTCAGATTGACACAAGCTATAGTCATCTGAGAGGAGGGAGCCTCAATTGGGGAAATGCCTCCATAATATTGGGCTGTAGACAAACCTGTAGGGTATTTTTCTTAATTAGTCATTGATGGGTATCCTAGTTAGGGTTACTATTGCTGTGATGAAACCTCTTGACCAAAGCAACTTGAGGAGGAAAAAGTTTATTTGGCTTACACTTCCAAATCACTATACATTATCCAGGGAAGTCAGGTCAGGAACTCAAGCAGGCCAGGAACCTGGAGGCAGGAGGAGATGCAGAGGCCATGGAGGGGTGCTGCTTACTGGCTTGCTCTCATCGCTTGCTCAGCCTGCTTTCTTATAGCGCCCAGGACCACAGCCCAGGTGGAAGTGTTCTCTAGGCAACTTGGAGAGGAAAGCCAAACAAACCCTTTCTTCCCCAAGTTGCTTTGGTCATGGTGTTTCATCACAGCAACAGAAATCCTAACTAAGACAAAAGCTGGTACCAGGATTGTGGGATATTGCTGTGACAGCCAGGATTGTGGGAGTATTGTTGTAACAGACCAGGATTGTGGGGTATAACTGTGACAGACCTGGCCATGCTGCTTTGGGGAGGTTGTGGAAAGACTTTGGAATCTTTGGGATAAAAAAGTCATTAAATGTTGAGAACTTACTGGGCTGCAGGGGAATGTATGAATGTTGAAAGCAGTGCAAATGATGGAAGCCTGGCTTGTGAAATTTCAGAGGGAAGCAAAGACTCTCCCGGGCCCTTTGTGTGAAGAATTTGTGGTGTCTGGTCAGCTGAAGCTGAAGAATCAGCTGTGATTGACAAGAGGACAGAATCACTAAGGTGAAACCTCTGCTTTGCTGGGACAATGGATGCCCATCAGCTGGGGCTGAAGAACTAGCTGTGATTAAGAAGAGACCAGCATCACAGAGGTGAGGTCTTCTAGGAAGTGTTTCCTGAGAATGTTCTGGAGGCGGCTTAGGTTGTGACTTGAGCTGGCAGCCAAGTTCGATACTGTGTAAGTGCTGTGGGTTGTCCTTCTGAACACTGTGAATATGTTTTTCTCTCGTTGGGTAATAATAAAGTTGTTTTGGCCTATAGCCAGTCAGAATAATGCTGATTGGGAAAACTAAACAGAGATACAGGGAGGAGGGTGGAGTCAGGGCAGATGCCAGCCAGACACAGAGGAAGCAAGATGAGAATGTCATACTTAAAAAAGGTACTAAGCCACATGGCAAAACATAGATAAGAATTATGGGTTAATTTAAGTGTAAGAGTTAGTAATAAGCGGAGCTAATGACCAAATATCTTATAAATAATATTAAGCCTCTGAATGGTTATATGGGAACTGGCAGGCAGGAGAAAACCTTCCAGTTACATGTAAGAGTCTCCCAGGTGGCACTGGCTTTAAAGGTATGAAGGGATCATGGAGAGCAGCCGAGGCTTGGCACCGTGAGAGGCCAGCTACTGATAAAGGTGGGAGTGGGGAGCCTCAGGGTTGAAGGGGTCATGAAGAGAATTTGAGACTTGGCACCATGAAGACAGCCCAGGAGAGGCTGTTGTTGAAAGTGCAGCCCAGTTGCAGCAGAAACCCCAGCATTTTGGAAATGCTAATATCATGGAATGACCCCCAAGAACAGCAACAGCCATGGAGTGGAGCCTGCCTGAGCATAGAAGACCAGCTATGTGTGCTGCAGAGAGAAGAGCTGGAGAAGTGACCCAAGCCCATGGAGGAGCCCAGAAAAATCGTGAGTGGATCCTAGACATTGGGCATTGAATTATTTACCCTTCTGGAGTTTGGTTTTGCTTTGTTCAGATTTTGACTGTGCCCTGGTTCTTTCCTCTTGAGGTAAGAAAGTATTTAATTTATTTTTGATTTTACAGGAGTCCACTGTTGAGAGACTTTAAACTTTTAAAATAGAGATTTTAGAGGTTTGCAGAGACTTTGAATTTTAAAAGAGACTACATGTTTTTAAAGAGACAATTTTTTAAGTGTTTGAATTTGTATGGCTGTGGGACTTTTTGGTTTTAAAATTTTGTATTGTGATGTCCTCATTATTGTGTATTGTGTGATCTTGGGGGTGACCAAGAAAGAATGGTTGTGGTTTAATGATGGTGTGTTTGTGTGTTGATTGTACTGGATAGTTTCATGTCAGCTTCACACAAGCTCTAGTCATCTAAGAGGAGGGAACCTCAATTGAGAAAATACCACCATAAGATCCAGCTGTAGGGCATTTTCTTAACTGGTGATTGATGGAGGAGGGCCCAGTCCATTGGGTAGTGCTACTTTTGGGGTGATGGTTCTGGGTTCTGTAAGAAAGCAAGCTGAGAAAGTCATGAGAGCAAGCCAGTAAGCAGCACTCCTCCATGGTCTCTGCATCAGCTCTTGCTTCCAGGTTCCTGCTCTGTTGAGTTCCTGTCCTGACTTCCTTCAATGATGTACAGTGATGTGGAAGTGTAAGCCAAATAAACTGTTTTCTCTCCAAGTTGCTTGGGCCATGGTGTTTCATCACAGCAATAGTAGCCCTAATTAAGACAAGTGATAGAGCTGGATCTTGGGGTAGATCTATTCACATCTTCCTGAGGAGCCACCACACCAATTTCCACAGTGGCTGTACAAGTTTGCATTTTCACCAGCAATAGATGAATTCCCCTTTTCCCACCCCCTACAAGCATGGGCTGTCATTTGTTTTACTGCCCTTGGCCCTTATGATTGGTATAAGATGAACTCTAGGGTAGCTTTGATTTGTGTCTCCGTGATGACTAAGGATGTTGAGCATTTCTCAGCCATTTGTATTTCATCTTTTGGGAGCTCTCTGCTTAGTTCTGTACCTGATTTTATTTAATTGGCTTATTTGTTTTGTTTATGTCCAGATTTTTAGTTCTTTATATATTTTATATGTTAAACCTCTATCAGCTGTGTAGTTGGTTAAGTTCTTTGCCCATTCTGTGCCTGACCCTTTGACCAAATGATGGTACTCTTTGCCATACAGAAGCTTTTCAGGTTCATGAGGCCCTATTTATTATTATTATTATTAACTATTGTTGATCTTAGAACCTGTACCATTTGTGTCCTGTTTGGAAAGTCTCCTCCTGTGACAATGAGTCCAAGACTGTTTCCCACATTCTGCTCTGTCAGATTCGGGCATCTGATCATATGTTGAGGTCCTTGGTCCAACTGGAATTGAGCTTTACATAGGGTAATTAAGATGAGTCTGTGTGCATTTCTCTATATGCAGCCATCTAGTTTGACCAGCACCATTTACTGAAGATGCTGTCTTTTTTCCAGTGTGTATTTCTGGCTTCTTTGTTAAAAATCAGGTGTTGATAGGTGTGTGGATTTATGTTTGGGTCCTCCATTTGAGTCCATTGAATATGTCTATTTTCATGCCAATCCCATGCAGTTTTTATTACAATAACTCTGTAGTGCAACCTGAAATTGGGGATGGTGATTTTTTATTATTCAGCAGTTTTTATTATTCAGGATTGTTTTAGCCAATCCTAGGGGTTTGTGTGTGTGTGTGTGTGTGTGTGTGTGTGTGTGTTTCCAACTGAATTTGAAAATTGTTCTTTCAATATCTATGAAGAATAGTGTTGGAATTTTGATGGGATTGAGTTTAATGTGTAGATTGCTTTTGAGAAGACGGCCATTTTCACTCTATTAATCTTACTGATCCACAAGCATGGGAGATCTTTCCATCTTCTGGTATTTGCCTCTGATTCTTTCCTCAGTGTTTTAAGGTTTTTATTATACTAGTCTTTAACTTGCTTGGTTAGAGTTAACCCAAGAAAGCATAACCCAATGCTATGTTGAAAGGCATTGCTTCCCTGATTTCTCTGTCAGCTTGTTTGTCATTTGTATATAGGAAGAACACTGATTTTTGTGCGTTAATTTTGAATCTTGCTACTTTCCTGAAAGTATTTCCCACCAGCAGAAATTACCTGATGGAGTTTGTAGGATCATTCATGTATAAAATCATATCATCTGCAAGTAAAGATACTTTGACTTCTTCTTTTCCTATTTGTATCCCCTTGATCTCCTTCAGTTGTCTTACTGCTCTAGCCAAGACTTCAAGTACTGTATTGAATAGGTATGGAGAGAGTGAACAACCTGTTCTTGTTCTTGATTTTAGTAGAAATGCTTTCATTTTCTTTTCATTTAAGATGATGTTGGCTGTGGGCTTGCTGTGACTTGCCTTTATGTATTCCTAGTCTTTCCAGAACTTTTATCATGAAGGGATGTTGAATTTTGTCAAAGAACTTTCCTCACCTAAATAAATGATCATTTGATTTTGGTCTTTCAGTCTGTTTACATGGTAATTACATTTTTTTGATTTATGTATGTTGAAATATCCCTGTATCTTAGGGATGAAGCCTATTAGATCATGGCAGAAAATCTTTTTTATGTGTTCATGGATTCAGTTTGTTAAGTATTTTGTTGAGAATTTTTGCATCAATATTCATAAAGAGATTGGTCTGTAATTTCTTTGTTGTGTTGTTATATTGTTTAGATATCAGTGTTATTGTGGCCTCAAAAATGAATTAGATAACATTCCTTCAGTTTCTATTTTGTAGAATAATTTGAGGAATATTAGTGTTAATTGTTCTGTTGTTGTTTGACTAGGAATGGCCCCCATAGGCTCATATATTTGAATGTTTGATCATTCAGGAGTGGTGCTACTTTGACAGGGATTAGGAGGTGTGGTCTGGTTGGAGTAGGCGTGGCTTTGTTGGAAGTGTGTCACTGGGGGTGGACTTTTGCATTTCAGAAGCCTAAGCCAAGCCCAATTGTCTCTCTCTCTCTTCCTGCTGCCTTTGGATCCAGAATTTTGATGGAATTTTGATGGGATTGAGATGTAGAACTCTCAACTACATGCTGCCATGCTCCCTGCCATGAGGATAATGAACTAAACCTCTGAAACAGTAAGCCAGCTCCAATTAAATGTTTTCCTTTATAAGAGTTGCCATGGTCATGGTGTCTCTTCACAGCAATAGAACCCTGACTAGGGCAGAAGTCAGTACCAGGACTTTATATGTGCTGGGTAAGCGCTCTACCTACTAAGCCAACCCCAACTCCAGAACTCCTCCTCCTCCTCCTCCTCCTCCTTCTTCTTCTTCTTTTTTGAGACAGAGTTTCTCTGTGTAGTTTTGGTGCCTGTCCTGGAGCTCACTCTGTAGACCAGGCTGGCCTCGAACTCACAGAGATCCATCTGGCTCTGCCTCCCAAGGGCTGGGATTGAAGGCATGTGCCACCACCGCCTGGCCCAGAACTCCTCTTTAAAGACAGGCACATCATCATCTGCAGGCAGCCTACTCCATTTCAATGAATCATTTTCTTGATGAACAAGATTATTTTTTTACTCTTATTCTAATACATATTGAATATTTTTGCTTTTTCTATCTGAGCTTGTGATTTTTCCCTTTGCTTTGTACCATGGTTCCCAGAGATAGATTAAAATTCCATTCATCCACTGACCTTCTATTCCCTTTGGGTCACCCTTCTGGAAATGACTTCCTCCTGTCTTAATTTGTTTGGAGCACAGTTCATGCTGCAGTTCTGGCGCTTATCACACATTGTCTTTAACAGTCTGGCTAATGGGCACATCTGTCCCTGAGGTCAACCTTCTGAGGGCAGGAATCCTGCATTTCTGTGTCTGTTGCATAGCAGCAAGTTCTGAGCATCCTCTGGTCCTTGCTGTCCTTTTACACCTCCCCACCTAACGCTGAGCTTTGGAGTCATCTCTCCTGTCAGTATTTATGATCATTTACCTGCACACATCTGTACATGTACATTGGCTGCACATGCTGCCAGGTCCCTTTGTTCTTTTCCCAGGAGCCCTCAGTGCTTTTGCTGCTAGCAGAGAGGACTGAACCTACCTAAGTATCTTATGACTAATTGCATGTTAAAATGATAATGGTTTGAACATGTTGGGTTGAATAAAATGGGTTACTAGAGGAACTAGGTATAAGAATGCTTGCTCCGAAAGCAAGCGGGCTGGTGTTCAAATCCCCAAATATCCATATAAAAGCCAGGTACAGCTATGAATGCCTGCAAACCCTTCATTGGGGAGCAGTGACAGGCTGGTCTTGGGAGCTCACTGGCAGCCAGCCCAGCCAAAACAGTGAGCTTCATCTGGTCCAGTGAGAGTTCCTATCTCAGAAAAGATGGTAGAAAACGATCAAGGAAAACCTCCTGTGTCCTCCTTTGGCCTCTGCCTCCCATGCACCTGCATCCTCGTACACCGCCCCCCATACTACATAAAGATGCCATGCACAAACACTGCACACATATGTTATATAATTAAGTGTATCTTTAAAAGAAAACTTTCAGTATGGTTACTAGAAAACACAAGCCTCCGTAAGCAACGTGCATTGTACTTCTGTAGTGTAGTACTGTTGGAGGAAATTCAAGAGACAGTTCACTGCTGTCTTCAACTGTTCACTGTCTGGAGGCAGTTGCACACTTTCTCAAGCTACCTTCCTCTGATGTCCTCATTCTCAGTGTGTGGCTTGGCTTCTGAGCACACAAAGACAATGAAAACCGTTGAATGGGCATGCTTACTGTCTTACTGTAGAACTACCAACGCTTTCTCTGTACCCATACACTCTGAGCTCCCTACTGCTGTAGCATGAATCTTAGAAGGTCTTATTAATAAAATCAAACCCAGCCAGTTATTGGGGTGAACACTGGAAGATCAGAGAGACAGAACGAGCCACAGATAACCTCACCTGGCAAACTTCTCAGCTGGTCTTGCTTCCTCAGACTGGAAGCCTCTGAGTCCTCATCCAGAATGGGTCTCAGCTGAACTGTTGCTAGAAGCCTGAATGCTTAACCAGCCCAAATGCTTCTCCAGGCCAAATGCCTACCCAGGCCAAATGCCTCGAGTTTCTTCACGCCTTATATACCTTTCTGCTCTCTACCACCACTCCCTGGGATTAAAGGCTGGTTTACTGGGATTAAAGGCATGTGTCACCACACCTGGTCGTTTCCAATGTGGCCTTGAACTCACAGAGATCCAGAGGGATTTCTGTCTCTGGAATGCTAGGATTAAAGGCGTATGCTACCACTGCCTATCCTCATGTTTAATATTGTGGCTGTTCTGTCTCTGACCCCAGATAAGTTTATTAAGGTACACAATATTTTGGGGAACACAATACCACCACATACTGCCTCTAGGAGGACTTGTCCAGATCCCGCAGGAGGCTATTAGTTGCTCGTGCCCTGGTTTTTTCCCTTCCCACACACTCACCAACTTTCCTCTTGCATACATCTGCATGCTTCTTTAATAAAAAATAGTATCCTTTGTAAGATTACAGCTCAGTGGTATCATGCTTGCCAGCATGTGTGAGGCCCTAATTTCAGTCCCTAGCAGCATGCATGCATGTGCAGGTACATAAACATCCAAGTACACACACACACACACACACACACACACACATACACACATCACTCTCTGATCAATTCTTATTGCTTCCCCTCCCTCTCTCCTCCCTCCCTCCCTCCCTTCCATTCTTTCTTTCTTTTGCATTGCTCCTCTAATGGTTTGTATATGTATTGATTATGTTGCCGTAACTAAATGGGGCGGGTCTCCAAAAGATATATTTGTATCCTAATCAAGGGAACCTATGAATATTATCTTAAGGTTATTGTGATGAGACTGGGATTATCTGAGTGGGACACAGAATGCCGCTCCATGTTTTTATAAGCAAAAAGAAGAAGAAGACAATATGGGTAGGAAAGAAGGAGACACGGTGCTTCTAAAGGTGGAGATTAAAGTGGCAGGCACACTGGGTTGTGCCACCCCTGGGATGATGGTCCTGGGTTCTATAAGAAATCAGGCTGAGTAAGCTATAGGAAGCCAGCCAGTACGCATCACCCCTCCATGGCCTCTGCATCAGCTCCTGCCTCCAGGTTCCTGCCCAGTTTGAGTTCCTTCCCTGGCTTTCCGCATGCTGTGGAACTGTAAGGTAAAATAAACCTTTCTCTCCAAGTTGCTTTGGCGTTTTATCACAGCAGTAGAAACTCTAAGACACACAGTTTCTCCCCAAAGTGGATTGGCTTCCTCAACTTAAATGATGGCCTTCAGTGGATAGGCAACCATTGAGATTCTTGTGTTAGACAGAATATTGGACAGCAAGCATCAGATCTTTCACATCTTGAAATCCCTCTCCACAGTTGGCCCCCTTTCCACATTTCTTCCCTCTCTAAGTGCCAGATCCCCATGCAGTAAATCTATCTGAAATAATGATAAATCCCGAGGATCCATGAGTTTCAAGACATGTGATTCAGTAGAACTCAACCGAGAAGTTGAGTATCACCTGGGGGCTCTTCATCGGGGAGCACCGTGTTCCATGTTATGGCTAAAGACTCACCACAGTCCTGGCATTACTAATCCCAATGTCACTTCCTATAGAAAAGCTCATGTCTGCTTTGTGCTTACAGTCCTAAGTCAGGAGACACTTCCAAGGCTAGAAGAAACCTTTCCTGGCACAGAAGTCTCACTAATTCTTCCAGCCTGGCCTTGATGAAAACTAGAATGATCATGGTTTCACCTTCATTTTTGTAAAGATGGATTAGGAAATGTCTGTGGAGCGTAAGGGTATCTGGCAGAAGAACAAATTCCCAGTGAGCCCAGAAACAAGTTGCAGAGAACAGTTTTGGCTTCAGTTGGTACAAAGGAGACTCTGCAAAGTCTCTTTCCCTCCTCTTGTGTGGACGTAGCTCAGAATGTAACTTGAGAGTGTAGAGCACAGCACAAGCTTGGAAAACATGGAACAAGGGATGAGGGATGGGGGTAGAAGAGCCCTGAGCATGGAGGGAGGGTGGAGAGGGGTGGAAGTATACAGAGGAGGCTGAAGTTGTATCCCAAACATGAAGAACACAGTAAAGTGATTTGGGAAATTGTGTGTTGGGGGTACCATCATCTCCCCTACTAGGATCAACCAGCCTGGTTGGTTTTAGACTCGCTCTAATGAAAAGCATCATGCTCCCACTTTCTAATGGCCTGGAAACCCTGGTGCCACGAGGGTTCTTGGAAAAGCAATCACAGGCAAGCCTCCAAGCTAGTTTTCTCTCATCTCTTAATCCTCAGTCTTCTTTCAGCCCCTCTCTGTCTCTTGGAGCGTCTTGTGCAGAATTGTAGCCAAAGGCATTCATAAGACTGAATTGCATTATGACTTTTACATCTAAATATTCTTTTATGCATAAGCAATTTTAACAGATGTTGGTCTCTGGTTCTTTTCCTTCACTTTCCCACCTATTCTCTTGCCCCGCTGCCCAGTCTCAGGTTTCATGTTATTTGGTAGATACTTAACTTGCTGTGACTTTCAGAACTGAACACTCTGTATCCAGGGTAGGAATGCTGTTTCTACTTACACTGGATGAACATCATATCCAGGGAGAATGTGAGCACCTTCTGTCCATTTTCTCAAAATTTTGACTGAAGTAAAGGAGGGGTAAGAATGAGATAACCCTTGTTTATATAACCGTCCTCACACTTCTGTGTAATTATTGTTAAACCTGCAATGCTCTATAATTTGAATTTTACATTTTTTTTTGTAGCATCTTAAGAATATTAGCCGGGCGGAAGTGCCGCACAGCTTTAGTCTCAGCACTCGGGAGGCAGAGGCAGGCGGATCTCTGTGAGTTCGAGACCAGCCTCTCTACAGAGAGTTCCAGGACAGCCAAGGCTGTACAAAGAAACCTTGTCTTGAAAAACAAACAAAAAAAAGAAAGAAAGAAAAAAAGAAAGACAGAAAAAAAAGGAAAAAGAAAAAGAAAAATATTATCCGTTTTCCAAACCAATTTAGAATTTTTTCATAAAAGAGAGGAACTTCTCTGTTTAGTAGTATCAAACATTCTTAAGGAAATGGGGCTATAATTTCTGATTATTACCCTGAACAATGTTTTGCCATTTTCCTTTGAGACTTACTGTGAAAGAAATGCTGTCTCCATCAGCCACAAACATTCACAGATTCATATGGACCTGAGGTAGGCATCCAGAGCACTGCTCAACATCCCCACCTTACGTGGTCATGGAACTATTGCAAGCCACTATGCCCTTTACATACACAGATAGCAGGCCTGTCATTTCCTTATGCCTTGGTGACTGAGTTGTCTTAACAGTTGCTCTAACCAACAGGGAATAACTGATGATGAATCAATAGCAATTTGGTAGGTGTGTGTGTTCGTGTGTGTGTGTGTGTGTGTGTGTGTGTGTGTGTGTAATTTCCTGTATCAACAAACAAGTGATTTCCCACTGTTCTCTCTAATTTTCTTCCCCTAATTTAGTTGATTGAAATACAGGTTGAAGAAATCTCTTGAGAGCAGAGGATCTTTGTTAACAGTGTGTTTAGCCATAGACATGAAAAACTTCAGAATGACATGCAGCTCTAAGTAGTGATCGGATAGCTCACATGTCCTCAAATGGGCTTAGTAGTGATCAAGTACTGTTGTGTCATATTTCCAAAGGGGCTTTTAACTTAGAGCTATAATATTTGATCAGTTTATCACAAATTTCAGGTGTTTCTCTGGGACAAAGGGCAATACCTCCCAAATCAGTATGGTAGTATGTTTCTCAAATAAACTACTTACTGGTGGCTTTACTACTTCACAGAAGAAACGGGAGAGGCATCAAGAGAGGAGAAAAAGATGGGTAGATAAATAATTGATGGATGGGTGGATGGATGATGAGTGGATAAACAAATGGATGGACGGAAGGACAAATGATGAAGATGGATGGATGGATGGATATTATTCTTTGCAATATCAATTTATTCAAAGAGTTTTTGTAAAACCTATTAATAGTATTCATATTCAGATAATTCCTCAGTCTTTAAATTCTAGGTACTGTGGTGATGTGAATGAGAATGGTCCCCATAGGCTCAAATGTTTGAATGCATGGTCCTCACTTGGTAGAACTGTTTGGGAAGATTAGGCAGTGTGGCCTTGTTGGAAGAGGTGTGTCACTTGAGGGTGGGCTTTGAGGTTTCAATGTCTATTCCATTTCCACTTAGCTTTCTCTCGCTGTCCTGGGTCTGTGGGTCAGTGTGTGAGCTCTCAGCTTCTGCTTTAGTGCCAAGGCTGCCTGATGCCATGCTCTCTGCCATGATGTTCTTGGACGCTAACCCTTTGAAGCTGTAAGCAAGCCCCCAATTAAATGCTTTCCTTTGTGAGTTTCCTCGATTATGGTGTTTTACCATGACAATATAAAAGTAACTAAGATAGTATAACAAAACTGACTACCATCAAAATCTTCCAAAAAACCAAAGTGAAAGCATTCCCTTGTATTATCCATGTGAGGATTCCTCTTCATCAAAACCCATGCCACAGGCTTCATGAACTTCACATTTTCAAATGTGGTTCTGTTCTTTTATGTTATTTTCACATTTTCATCTCACCAGTGATCTTTCAAAACACAGCGGTAACATTGACTTTGCTCCACTAGATGCAGAGCTAGCCATTTCCGTCTCTTATGCCTTTTTTGAAGTTGAAACTAGACTAAAAAGAATCGTTTCTTTGATTTCCTGCCAGATGTGACTAGTGGCCCTTTGCTAATCTAAAAAGTTCCCAAGTTGAAGTTCAAATATATACCACCTAAGACTCCATGTTTGTGTTTTATATTATTCTATGTATGAAATATGTGGTCTAGGCTTTTTTTAAAATGTAAGTGATTACTTACTTAGAAGTTCAAAAAATAGTCTGTTGTTCATATTGAAGAAAATAAATATTGGGAAGAAAGTTCCTAGAGCTTTTCAATCTAATCTTACAGAGAAATTAAGCATAATTTATAAGAAATAAATACATTATCTGAATGAATTCTATTTCTTAGGATGGCTAGGCTGTAGAATATAACCTTTGTTTATTTTACTATGTAATCTAGGATCTTCACTTTAACATTTTAATCTAAAGACCTCTATACTTTACCTTAAAGCACTTCTGTGTTGAATAAAAAATTCCAATACCAAAAATTCCTTTCCCAGCCTGCCTAGCTCCTGGAGTCTACAGGTAATAGGTCCCCAGTCTTTGAACATTTGACCCAAACTTCCACCACCCACCCAGCTCCTGGTGCTGTCAGACATGGGCTTCTCTCAACCTTGGTCATAAAAGCTTCTTTTTGCAGTAGGTAGTGTTCAGTAAGGAGATGTTCAAGAGCTGAGAATAGGAGATGAGGAGAGCTATGAAGTGCTGTCTTTGGGGCATGCCATGGCTATAACAATTATGAGTTAACAGCGGCTGTGGTTACCTGCCCAAGATCAAGGTAGCCCACACCCCATCATGGATGGGGTAGATGACCTCCAGGTTCTGCCCCTTACTGAGGAGCTATTGGCAATCCTGAGGAAGAGAGAATTGTTCTTTCTCATGGACATGACTACTAACATGTTTCTATTGCCCCAGTGGCCAGTCCCATACCCATGCACATACGGGCAGCAGGAAAAAGACATGAAATTTGTAAGAGGCTGTATTGGGAGAATATGGGAAGAACTGGAGGAGAAAATGGGTAAATATGATCATATTTCATTTGTGTACATATATGAAAGTCAAAAACAGAAAAAAATTAAAATGCCAACAAAGTGCAAGGAGTGTGTGTGTGTGTGTGCATGTATGCATATATAAGAGTGTGCATACATGTGCAGACCCTAGGTAAACCTCAAGTGTTATTCCTCCAGAGTCATCTACCTTGTTCGTTTTGAGACATTGTCTCTCATTGGCCTGGAGATCACCAATTAGGCTAGGCCTGCTGGCCAGAGAACATGAGGGATCTGCCTGTCCTGCCTCCCCCATACTAGAATTATAAGTGCACCATCGCATCCAGTTTTTAAAGGTAGGTTCTAAGGATCAAACTCACTCCTCCAATAATCAAGGCAAGAACTTTGCCAAGTGAGTTATTTCCCCAACCCTCAAGGACTTTTAAGTAATCTAAGAGAGGATATTGAAATTCAGGTTACTTTTCCGGGTGTCTAGCATCAGCTACATCATTAAGTGTATTTCACATGTCACATCTCTCAGGTTATCATGCCAAAGACTTCTGGTGTCTACTCCAGATGGCTCAGAGGAAAGGGGAAGACATTATTTGGTTTTTTATCTTTTTAGGGCAGGTGTTTTTTTTGTTTTTTTGTTTTTGTTTTTTCATAAGGAACAGCTCAAATATAACTTTAAGAAAAAGTTTTAATTTTAAGTTGTCTGTTTTCCCTGTCATTCTATAGTCTTCATTATTTTCAAGTGACAATTTTTATCTACCACTTTATTTTTAATGTTCTTTTTTTTCTCTCCATGTAGCTTTGTGCCTTTCCTGGAACTCACTCTGTAGCCCAGGCTGGCCTCGAACTCACAGAGATCCGCCTGCCTCTGCCTCCTGAGTGCTGGGATTAAAGGCGTGTGCCACCACCGCCGGGCCTATTTTTAATGTTTATTTGTTTTTAATTTGTGTTTGGATGTCTGCCTGCATGTATATATGCGCACCATGTGTGTGCCTGCTGCTTGTGGAGATTAGAAGAGGTTGTTGGATGTCTGGGAACTGGAGTTCTAGACAGTTGTGAGCCACCATGTGGGTTCTGGGAACTGAACTCAGGTCCTCTGCAAGAGCAGTCAGTGCTGAGGAAACTGTGCCATCTCTCCAGCCTTGCATCTATTCTTTAAATGTTTGTCTTTGCTCTATGAACTGGATGGAGATGTATACACGGATACCTAACTACTAACCCACAGCAACAAGCCCTGCCTCCAAGCTCTGTTATGATTGGCTGAAAGACGTTTAATTCCATAGAGTTAAGGCTGTTGTGCTGAAGCACCCGTGGCATCAGTATGTGCTGGGTCAGGTGTATTTGTAAGGGTCTCTGTGTGCTCATGAGGGTGAGCTATGGATGGGTCATAGCCATTCTTGCCTCTGCTGCCCTCTCTAACAACAGTGAAGCTCACTGGGATGCTCACCACACATGTTCCAGTGGGGTTTCTATGACATTGACCAGACTAAGAAGATGTGGGAGTTGGAAGGGTGTCTATCAAATCCAACCTGTTCTGAGGTCTCACGAGGACTTCCTCAGAGCAGGTGGAATGGGCAAAACCTCTGGTGGACCTGCATCCGGGCTCCAGTAACAATTCTCCCATGTCCTTTTCTGCATCGTTTAAGTGATTGCCAAGTAGTACTTCTATTTAAAGAGGGTGGTTGGTGAAGAAGGGTCAGAATTGAGTGCTGTAGTAGTCACCTTCCTCTTAGATTTGAAAGAAAAGCTGGGGTGGACTGCAGTTCTCCAATCCCCTATCCGGCTGTCCCCTTGTGTATCTCTACTTGCTCGGCTCAGCATCCCCAGACCACATGGCCCTGACTCCAAGGCTGTGATGCTGAGGAGGGAGTGTCAGCCCTAGCCAAACACAGGTGTCCATGCCAGGAACATGTTGCAGGTGAGAAGAGTTCGCTCAGAAATTCCAACCCTCACAGTCCTTTGGAACAGGAGATCCCAGGCAACTGTAAGCATTTCTGTTAAGCAAATGGGAATTCTGCCTACAGGAGAGTGTATATGGGGCTCTGTTCAGGGCGGTATGTGGTCCTTGGGCCCCAGGGCTTGTTCCAGATAGATGGAACTCCTATGTCCATGCTTCTCTTCATCTCATCTCTGGTACTTTGAAGGCTGAGTCTTTAGCATTCAGTTTCTGTCTAAGTTCTCTGAATCTGTTTACCTTTCCTGTTGGATGTCTCCATGAAGGCCCCGAAGCACAGAGCTCCTCTACAAGGGTCAGAGAAACTAAAGGAAGTTTGGGAGACCTAGCAAAGGTGGGGCTCATCCTGGTGGTGCTTCCAGCTCACACTCTACATACACACACACACACACACACACAGGGGTGCACACATACACACACAGTTATACACACATATATGTACCACATACACACATACATGTAGGTACACACATGCACTAATATGTACACAAATACCTTCATGCACATAGCCCAGTCATCTTGAGACTTTCACTGACCCTAGTTATTTAGGATGTTCAGAATCCTTTCTTAGTCACACTATTTATGAACTTTTGGGGTCATTGAAAAACAAACATCATTAAGTTCTTTGACATTCCATGGGGCTGTAAAACTTTGAGAGTCTTGGGGGTGGATATTTAATATAAATTTTGCAAAACTTTTAAATAAATGAAAAAATTCACAACAGTTGAAGACTACCTAAGATCCCTTAGAAGCACACACTACTGAGCTGTGGGTGGGGATGGATTACATGTACAGCGAACAATGAAATGCTTCCCCCTTCATCAGCTCCTGCTGCAAGAAGCGCCCTGTGGATTTTCCCCTACTGCAGTGGGTGGAGGGGCCCCATCCTGACATAGTCTTCTGCCTTCTGGAGACAAGGAGAAGGCCCGGGGAAACAGAACAAGTTGTCCTGCAGAGCTAACTACACTGGGAAGAAGCCTCCGGCCTCTTTCTTTCTAACAGACATGTGTGCTTACTCTCCTTGACTTTTCTCTGTTGTCCAAATTTTCCCTTCTTTTAGAATGTGAAGGCAATATCTGGTTGTAAAAAACACTGTACTTCACTGAACCGGCTGTTCTTTAAGAGCTCAGAACTCTGGGTTGATATTAGAACCAATGTTAGCTTTATATGAAATGTGACATTAGCGCACATTGCCAGATGGCACTGAGTCTGTAGAGGGTAGAGGGGGGCATCTGGGGCAAAGCTGGTACCGGGGACATTCTCCAGGGAGTGAGGTCTTTGTTTCTGAGGGCAATTTCTAGAAGGTGTGAGAACGAGTTGGAGGATCTCTAGCCACAGAGTTCATGTGAGCGGCATGTGGACCCTCCTGAAACTCACAATACAAACCCGGCATGGGGGATATCAGCTGCTGCCCCTGTCACCTTGAGCCAGCTGCTGGGGTCACCAGTCTGCAGCTACTGGCTGAGAGCATCATCTAATAGAACATCTTGTCACAAGCAGTTCTCCAGGTTGTTCACATTTTTTCCTAAAAAAAAAAAAACACACACACAAAAAACCTGTACATTTTTTTTTCTTTTTGAACAAACTATTTATTTGGATGAATTTTCTACACTGAACTTGGACTTTCTGTCCCAGTATACTCGGGCTTCAAAGACTCTGAGGAGAGCTCTCTGCTGGCTTCTGGGGGACCTTTCAGGACAGACTGCCTCAGGAGTGATCACTGAGCATTAGTTCCACCACAAAGAAAAAATAAAAAAGACTTGATTTTGGCTGAGTGTCTCCATCTTGGGTTACAGGCTTCCTGGAGAACTGCTTCTCCCTTGGCCTGAGTGGCCTCTCCTGGGTAGACGGAAGACCAAACACAGGCTGGCCCAACTGAAGTCCAGAAGAAACTCTCAGGAAATCTCAGTCCCTCAGGTAGCTGAACTCTCACCCCTCTGAGACCAGCTAGGATTCTCTTCTTACTTCATTTCATCAGCCAGTTGGTAGACTAAATGGTGGGGTCATTATGTCCAGTGGGAAGGAATTTCAGAATGAAAATTATACCACAGGTTAGACAACAACCCAGTTTATCCCCCCCAGTGCACACAGCACTCCTAATGAGATTATCTTTGGGGCTCCAACGGAAAGAAATGTTCAGTTCCCAGGTGCCCATATTTTCTGGAATAGGTTGAGTGAAGCTCTCCTGCTTCCTCCAGCTGGGAAATGAATTTTTTAGGTTTTCCTTTCAAAGTATCTGTTACAAGGCAAAAGCTTCAGTGATTAATGCCTCCCAGGGACAGGGAGCTGGCGAGGAAGACTGGCCGAGCTTTATCATCTGACTGTCCATCAAGGCACTACCATCATTTTCATGCTCAGATTAGTCAAGTAAGTAGACAAGTTTCCAGACTTGCAGAATTGACTGAGAATCTGGGAATTGGTCCCATTTTAAGAAATTTCCTCAACATAACAATTTTACTTAGGTACCTTGTAATTTAGTGTGTGTGTGTGTGTGTGTGTGTGTGTGTGTGTGTGTGTGTGTGTGTCATAGTATTGCTATGTGGTTCAGGGTACCTTGAACTCATAGCAATTCTATTGCCCCAGTCTTCTAACTGCTGGGATTAAAGGCATGTGCCTCTAAAACACCTTCTAATTTAAAATGTAACCAGTAGAGTGTATCGGCTTTTCTTTGTGACTTCTCTGTCTTCATTTTCACAGTTTCTGTTTTTGTTGTAGTTGTTGTTTATTGAACAGGTTCTCACTACATAGCCTCAGTTGGACTCAGATTTACAATCCTCCTGGCTCAGTCTCCCAAGTGCTTGGCATCATAGGCTGGCATGCTAGGTCTGGCTCTACAGTTTTTTTTTTTCTTTTCCTTTTAAAATGAAGAATTTTAAAGCCGTGATTTTTTTTTTTTTTTTTTTTTTTTTACAAAAACTCATTTGAATAATTTGGATCTGGAATGCCCAGCAAGGGCTCACACGTTAAAGGCTTGCTTGCCCGCTGGTGGTATGGTTGGAAGGGGTAGAGTCTTTTGCGGGGTGGGACTCTCCCTTTTACATTATTGCAAGCATTTTGCTACAGTGTCAGAAAGACTAACAATTATGTAGGCTTTAGTAAGAGCCCAAACACTCGCTGTCTTCCCTCTGGTGGAACAGATCTCCATCTTCTCCATTCCGTGGAGGTCTTCTCTGGGTGGCCGGTAGTGAACATCTTGTCCTTGCACCTGTCCGTTCTCCGGCCCCTCTAGCTTTCGCTGCATTTGATGCCTGCCCTCCCCTCCATTTCTTCTTTTGAAAAATGTCTTTCTCAATATAAACTTCAGCAGCCTCAGACCGGGCTGGTTCGGCACTCACTGCTGTGGAGAACAAAAACTGCAGAATGAGACAAGGCACATGATGCCTTGGGCTGTCCTTGATACTGAGGTGGGAAGACACTGCCAATGCGCATTTGCCCCTTTCTCTTCCCCTCAAGGTAGCCTTTCAAAGTTCTTGACAGTCTGTCCTGCTGTTTCTCCCTGCACCCTCTGTTTCTCTGACTTCAGATTTTCCCATCTACCTTTTCCCCAAAGTAGAACAAGAAAAGGCAAAAACCAGACTGATATGGCACCAAATAACGTACTTATGGTGGCGATTTCCCTCCACTTAAAAAAATTACATTTCTTGCCGGTGGTGGTGGTGGCGCACGCCTTTAATCCCAGCACTAGGGAGGCAGAGGCAGGCAGATCTCTGTGAGTTCGAGGCCAGCCTGGTCTCCAAAGCGAGTTCCAGGAAAGGCGCAAAGCTACACAGAGAAAGCCTGTCTCGAAAAAAAAAAAATTACATTTCTTTAGGTAAAAAATATAATTGCACTTTGTAAGGATATTTGAGTATTATAGTTTTGATAACTGTACAGCTACATAAAAGATAAAAAATTAATTTACTTTAAAAATAGCCCAATATATGAGTAAATAATACTTAGTGTCCTTATTTGTTTTTTTGTTAACTTGAATAAGCTAGAGTTATCTAGGAGGAGGAACCTCAATTGAGCAAAAGCCTCCATCAGACTGCAAGTCTATAGAGCATTTTCTTGATTAATGAAGTCAGAAGAGGGTGCTGGATCCCCTGAGGCTGGAGTTTTACAGGTGATTGTGAGCTGCCACATGGATGCTGGGAATTAAACCTGGGTCCTGTGGTAGAGCATCCCGTGCTCTTAAGCACTGAGCAGTCTTACCAACCGCCTGATAGCTTTTTTTGAGGGACTCTCAAACTTCCCTCTGAAACATCACAGCTCATGCCTCTATCTTCAGCACCATTCCAAGCCAGGTACTAAAATGTAAACCCAGTATTTTACAATGGCACTAGTGATTTTTTTTTCTTAAATAGCTAGGTGGTAAGTATTTTGCTTTCTGAGACATATAGTCTATACCACGACTATCTAACTGCCACTGTAGTGCTAAAACAGCCACACATCATAAAAAAAAATGGCAGGAGGTAGTCCCATAAAACCATTTCTATAAACAGGCAGGGAGTTGGTGGCTGTACTTCATTAGTCCCTGTTCTATGGAAGGAATAGCATGCCAGCTGGAGGGGAACCTTCCTGAACATCACTGGAAAGGTTTCTAGGGAAATGAGGTAAGATGAAGTTGGCTGTAGTGTGCCAGAGAGCGGCAAGCTCCTTTGCCCTATGGATGGCCCAGAGTTTCTATAGAAACTACAGAAAATAAAGCCAGAACACCCACCATCTCCCTTCATGAGGAAAATGTCTGCCAGGTGGAACATGACTGGAGTTTCTCTACCATAGAAGTCTGTTTAAAAACAACTGGTTCACATCACATTAAAGAAAGAGAGGCTGGGGGTACACGTGATGAAAGCGAAGGGAATGATGTAATTCTATTATTAAAAAATTAGCTGTTCAGCAAAGCTTTACTCCACAGTGACCAAGCTAAAAGGAACCCTGTATAGACTCCACACAAAGATATTAAAGGAGAGAGCCTTCAAGAGGAAAGAAGTAGTCCAGAAATGGTTGTGAGAAAAATGTCTCAGGAGGCAGATCCAAATTTTGAGCCCGATGCATTTATTAAAAAAAATGGGTGAAGCAACCTAGATGCCACTTCATAAGAAACAACCCTGTGACAGCAGAGCCCAGGGCGACATGAGAAAAATAGCCAGAGGCACAAAGCCAAAATGGAAACACTACACAGGAGTCTTGGCTTTGCCAGGAGTGTGGATGACTGAACTGGAAGCAGGATTGGGAAAACCTGAGTGGAAAGAACACACAGGAAGTTAAAAGGGGTCATGTGACATTACATGTAGATGAACAAGATACGCAGAACAAAGGAGATGCCAACAGTTGGTGTTTCTGGGAAGCAAAATCCAAATAGCAGGATAAGAGCTCAGGAATGTTATACAACCCTGTAAATATAAAACGTTTTAACAACCTTGACAAAGAATTAAGACTCCTGCTGGTTGAAGCTATACTACCCAACAGAGACGCAAATGCAAGACAGTTACTGCTCTCCACATTCCCTAGCACTAAAGTCAGGTTAAGTGGTAAAAGGGTTAAATTCATTTTAGTAATATATTGTGTTTACCTGGACAAATCAAATTTCATTTCAATAAGAGATATACAGTATTACAACTGAAATATTTCCATTATTTGTATAAGAAATCTAGTATGTGTTTTATATTTACTGTAAACCATAACTTGTACCAGCCATAGATTAGTATAAATATTCAAATACAGAAAGAGTTTTTATAAATCTGTAAAAAAAAAAATCTAACAGTCTAATAAAAAGGTGTGTGTGGCCAGGCGGTGGTGGCACACACCTTGAATCCCAGCACTCGGGAGGCAGAGCCAGGCGGATCTCTGTGAGTTCAAGGCCAGCCTGGGCTACCAAGTGAGTTCCAGGAAAAGGTGCAAAGCTACACAGAGAAACCCTGTCTCGAAAAAACAAAAAACAAACAAACAAACAAAAAAAAAGGTGTGTGTGTGTGGGCGAGCCCAGTATTAATTCACTAAAAGAGAGAGTTTCAAGTTAATCTAGTAGAAAATACTCTCATTTCAGACTGACAAAGATCAATCCATTTTATAATAAGCTGAGCCTAGGGGTTTAGGGTGGGCATCTCATCTGCTGGTGGCTGCGATGTATTTCAGTGTGTGGCAATGTCTATCCAGGTGACCAGTGAACATCTCTCTTACCTAGCAAAAATAGTTTATGTTATCAATGAATTATTGAGTTATTATTTAGTCATATAAATAAACACTATTTAATGTTACCAACAGAGCACAGGTCAAATAGATTACAGAGCACTTACAATGGAATGCCACTATGAAACAAAAATGGATGGGTAAATATTTGATGTCACAAGATGAAAGGTTATATATACTGTGCTGGTTTGAAAGAAACTGGCACCCAAAAGGAGTGGCACTATTAGGAGGCATGGAGTAGGTGTGGTCTTGTTGGAGGAAGTGTGTTGCTGTGGTTTTGAGTGTGGGTTTTGAGGTCTCATATATGCTCAAGGCATGCCCAATGCCTCAGTTCACTTCCTGTTGCCTGCCTATCAAGATGTAGGACTCTCAGCCCCAGCACCATGTCTGCCTGTTTGCCACCATGTCCCACCATGATGATAATGGACTAAACCTCTGAAGCTGTAAGCTGTCACTCAAGTAAATGTTTTCCTTATAAGAGTTGCCTTGGTCATAGTGTCTCTTCACAGCAATAGAAACCCCAAGTAAGACATATAAAATTATAATGTTATAAAGGGGAAATGGGCAAGAAATTGGTGAATAAAAACACAAAATGGGTATGTACACATATATAATCTACATATACAGATATGTCAAATACACCTGGAAGGAACCATTTGTAATGAATAAGTAGCTACCGACTTGCAGTGGGGTAAACCCTCCAGTGCTTTTTACAATTAGTACTCAAATATGTATTACCTGTTCGAAAGTTAAAATGTTGAACCATGTTTTAAAGGGCATTGGAGAAGCAAACACACATAGTGATACTATTTCATTTCATTTTTAGAAACCATGGCAAATCCCTGTTCTGTCTTCTGTGTTAAATACCCAGGGCTCAGCTATGGACATACATGATGTCTTTTCCCAAACACAAAAACTGCACTCAGTCAAGGGTTTGCCATCTGAGAGGTGGTTTGGACCTGAGGTTCTCCTATAGCTATGTAACTTCTGCTTAATTGTCCTGATCAGCCCCCTCTGATGTCCTCTGTTTAGTGGGACCAAAATGGCAAGTGCTTTCCAACA
>CABHPQ010171036.1:34447-68610 GCA_902168405.1 Peromyscus aztecus
TCTAAATTTCAATCACCAGTACATTGATAGTCCCCCACCAACACCCCCGTGCTGTTCTGAGGATTCTGCTCACTTGAGAACATGGCTGAAGCTGGGAGAAAAAGGGATGAGATGTTTCTGTACCAACCAGAAGAGGGCAGTGTTGAGTCGCTAATCTCATTTGAACTGATCACTTGAGTTAGCAGGGCAGTAGACAGCCTTCCACCTCCTCCCCCATAAATACAAGACAGAAAAGGGCTACACAAAGATGAGGCTTGTGGACACAACGCTGAAGAGTGACCGCCTGGAATTCTGTAACATTGGGAGTGGGAGCAGGTGGATGGATGGAAGGGAGATGCTGGTACAGAAAGGGCCCTACCCAGACTCCTCTCTGCTGAACACGCTGGTCTCTTCATTAGCTATGGGGGTTGGTTTTAAACTTGTTTTTACATTTTATTTTCCTATTTATTTAGTGGGGTGTGTGTGTGTGCGCGCGCGCGCGTACGCGCTTGAGTGTGGGCGTCAGAGGGCAACTACCTGATTAAGTGCTTTCTTTCCATCATGAGAGTTGAAGGAGTTGAGAGGGGACTGAGTGAAGATCATCAGACTTATCACCGAGCACCTTTACCCACAGAGCCATCCGGCTGGTCCGGTGATGGGAGTTTTAAAAAGGGAAAGTAAAGGGGTGTTCTTGCAGGTGATATGTATCGGAGTCAGAATCTGTGATGGCTGTTCTTGGTCGCAAACTTGAATACATCTGGAATTAACCCAAACTCTTGCTGCTAGGTACACATGTGGGGGATTTATTTGATTGGATCATTTGAAGTGAGAAGACCCGCCCTTAAATCTGGGCCACACCTTCTGCTATACTAAGGACATGGAAGAAGGAAGCTCCTGTGCTCTGCCAGTTACCTCTCACTCTGCTGGCAAGTCCATTCCTTCACGGGCATTAGGGTCTACTTCTTCAGGATTCAGGTGAATACTGGAGACCAGCTGAGATATCCATGGACAAGAACTTTGAACCCTCAGATTCGCAAGGGTTTCTCTCACCTGAGGAAGTACTCTCCCCACCCTCAGCAGAAGATGTATCACCAACCCGACTGCCTGAAATGTTACTTTTTCTGCCTTTGCCTGATGAAATTAATCCTCCTTGTCTGCTAAACCAGAAATGATTTCCCTGAAGGAGCTACCAGGGAAGACAACACTGATGTCCCCCAGGGCCCACCAGTAAAAGTAGTTGCCTCTAGACTTATACCCAGACTTATGGTTAAGCAGGCACCTAGAAGGAAGATAGAAAATGTAGTCCATGAGGAGGTGCCCTACACCACTAAGGAGCTTAATGAGTTTGCCTATTCATCTAGCAGACATCTGGGGAATATGTGTGGGAATGGATTTTTTTTTTGACTTTATTTATTTTTTAAATTACACTCATGATATTCATTAATTACACTCATGATATTAATCACATTTGTGGTATTCTAGATTACATTCACAGTATTCATTCAATTATATATATATAATATATATATATTAATTTTAAATGCTGAATGTCATTTATTTAAGGGGGGAGGAGGTCTTAAATACAGGCTTACAGCACAAGGGGAGGACCCCGGAGGGCAGAAGTTCGCTACTGATGTTTTACAATCTTGCTTCTAATCTGTTAACGCCCATTATTCAGGGTACCAGGCAAGGGACTTCCTTTAAGCATTCGTGGGAACGGATTTTAAGGGTGCAGGATAATAATGGAAGAAACATAAAACTGGATCAGGCTGAGTTTATTGGTACAGGCCCATTGAGTGGAGGTTCTAGGTTTAATATAGAAGCTCACATGGTTGGTTTTTTTTGTTTGTTTGTTTTTGTTTCTGTTTTTTTAGAAAGGTGCACAGAGGTTAAGAGCACTGCCTGCTCTTCCAGAGGTCCTGAGTTCAATTCCCAGCAACCACATGGTGGCTCACAGCCATCTGTAATGAGATCTGGTGCCCTCTTCTGGTGTGCAGGCATACATAGAGGTAAAATGTTATATACATAATAAATAAATAACCTTTAAAAAAAAGAAAGGTGTACGGTGTTTATAATAGGCAGCATAGGCAAAACAATGTCCATAATGGCCTGACCTGGGGGAAAGGGGACAATCGGACTTTCCAGAGTCTGTTGAAAACTGGTTCACAACTGACACTGATTTCAGGAGATCCCAAGAAGCATTGTGGCCCTCCAGTTAAAGTAGGGCAAGGAGGTCAGGTGATTAATTGAATTGTGACTGAAGTCCAACTCATAGTAGGTCCACTGGGTGCCAGTGTACCACCAGTGTACGCTTAGCCTTGTAAAAGGTCCCCCTGGGGAAGGCTGGAGAAAGGCTAACGGTAAAACTCTTGGGTATTTTACTGAGGTCCTTAGTGGAATCTGGCTGTCCCTTCAATCAAGGGGTCCTGGGCCTGCAAACTCGAACTCTTCTTGTGATTATTTCCACAGTCCAGAATGTATAAGTTGGATACATATACTTAGAAGTTGGCAAAATTCCCATACTGATTCCTTGGCCTTTGGAGTGAGGGTTATTATGGCCGAAATGCCAAATGGAAGCCATTGAAGTTACTAGGGGAAAAAGTGAACCAAATATAATATTGCATATCATGAACTCCAGAAATTAGTGCCACCACAAAAGACTTGAAAAATGCAGGGGTGGTAGTTCCCACCACATCTCACTCACAACTCTTCTAACTCTTGTATCTGGACAGTGCAGAAGACAGAAGGATTGTGGAAAATGATGGTTGACTATTGAAAACTTAATCAAGTTGTGATCCAATTACAGCTGCTCAAGTGTGGTATCCTTACTTGAGCAGATTAACACATCTCCTAGTACGTGGTATGCAGCTATTGATCTAGAAAATGTCTTTTCCTTAGTACCTGTCCATAAGGATCTTGGTCATCTGTATCTTCCACAAAATATCACACTGGTGCACTATTTTGATGGCATTATGCTTATTGGACTAAGTGAGCAGAAGATAGCAACCACATTGTTGTTAATGTATGTGCACATCAGAGGATGGGAGTAAAAACAACCAAATTCAAGGGACTCAGTGAAACTTTTAGGAGCTCATTGGTATGGGGACTTGAAAAGAGCATGATTTGAAAACTGGTGAGAAAGACATCTGGAAAAGAAGTATGTAGAGAGATCTCTCCAAATGGGGAAAAGATGTGAAGATACTTGTATTCCATGTAAATGCTCATCAAAAGGTGACTTCAGTAGAGGAGAAATTCAGTAATCAAGTAGACAGGATGACCCGTTCTGTGGGCAGTCAGCCTTTTCCCCAGCCATTCCTGTCGTTGCCCAGTGGGTCCATGAACAAAGCGGCCATGGTGGCAGAGATGGAGGATGTGCATGGGCTCAACAACATGAACTTCCATCCACCATGGCTAACCTGGTTACAGCTGCTGCTGAGACCAACACTGAGGCCCCCATATGGCACCATTCCCTGGGATGACCAGTCAGTGACCTTGACTACATTGGACCACTTCTTTTGTGGAAAGGACAACGCTTTATCCTTAGTGAAGTAGATATTTATGGTTGTGGATTTTCCTTTCCTGCTCATAATGTTTCCGCCTAGACCACCATCTGTGGATTTACAGAATGTCTTATCCACCGTCATAGTATTCCACACAGAATTGCTTCTGCCCAAGGAACTCACTTCACAGCTAGAGAAGTGTGACAGCGGTCTCACGATCATGAAATCCACTGGTCTTATGTTCCCCACCATCTTGAGGCAGCTAGCTCAACAGAACAATGGGATGGCCTTTTGAAGACACAGTTATAGGGCCAAAGTGGCAGGAGCAGGGGGAGCTGGGGTAGGGTTCTCCAGAAGGCAGTACATGCTTTGAATCAACATCTAATATGTGGTAGGTTTTCTCCCATAGCCAGGAATGAAGGGGTGGACAAAGGAATGGTCCCATTTACAGTCACCCCTTAGTGACCCACTAGGAAAGTTTTCTTCTGTTTCTGTGACCGTAAATTCTAGTGGGCTTGAAGTTTTCATTCCAGAGTGGGACATGCTCCTGCCTGGAGCCACAACAAACATTTCATTGAACTGGAAGCTCAGACTTTCTTTGGGTCACTTTGGGGTTCTGATGGCAACAAGTTAAGGAGGGAATAACAGTGTCAGGAGGGGTGATTGATCCAGACTGCCAAGGCGAAAAGAATTGCCTCTCCATAAGGGAAGCAAGAAATATTATGTCTGGAATGCAGGAGATCCCTTAGGGCGTCTCTTGGTGTTACCATGTCCTGTGATTAAGAGTCAATGGGAAACGATAACAACCCAATCCAGGCAGGATGACTAAGGGCACAGATCCATCAGGAATGAAGGTATGCGTCATTCCTCCATGAAAAGAACCCAAACCTGATGATTGCCTACTGAGGGTGGAGGAAATACCAAATGGGTAGTAGAGGAAGGCAGTCATAAATACCAGCTAATGTGACAAGATGCAGAAACAAGGACCTGAGTGTTTCTGTCATATTTTGTTAAGAATGTGTTTCTTTCCTTGAGTTCTTTATCATGTAATATAACATCATTAAAGATAATATCAATGGTTATCATATTAAGTTTTACAATACTAAAAGAATGTCCCTCAAGAGACATTGCCACCTTTCCTAAAATATATGTTTGAGGTTGTACATGGGGTGGTTATACCATGTTTATACCATGTTAGGCATAATTATGACTTGCTTAAATATACAATGCATTTGTGATTGTGTTTGGGATAGTTATATCGTGTTAGGTGGAATTATGACCTAGCTATTGTTTTCATTTTGAAATTAACTATGACATAAGGAGATATTATCACGTGTCAGCTTAACAAGGGGTGAACTTGTAATAACTTTTTGGTTGTCAACTTGACTACATCTGGAATTAACCAAAACCCAAGCTGCTAGGTACACCTGTGAGATATTCTCTTGATTGGATCATTTGAAGTGGGAAGATCTGCCCTAAATCTGGGCCGCACCTTCTGGTGGCAGCCTATATTAAGGCCACAGAAGAAGGAAGCTCTTGCTCTTTGCTGGTTTGCTCCCACTCTTGCTGGCAAGTTCATTCCCTTACTTAGAGCCTACTTCAGGATTGTGGCATGTATTGAAGACCAGCAGAGACATCCAGCCCATGGATTGAACAACTATTGGATTCTTGGACTTTCTGTTGGGAGATAGACATTGTTGGAACAGTCAGATCCATCCTATAAGCCACTCTAATAAACCCCATATCTATCCATTTATATCTGTCATCTATTTACCTACCTCTCTCTCATATCTATCTATCTATCTATCTATCTATCTATCTATCTATCTATCTATCTATCATCTATCTATTTTCATTCTATCAGTTCTGTTTCTCTAGAAAACCATGATTAAATCAGAATCCTTATTTCTATTAAGTTGAAATGGTCTCCCCAAATATTCATTTCAAATTAAGTCACCCCCCCCCCACTTAGCTTACTAGTGGTCATTCTCTGGACCTTTCCCCTGCCAATCTCACACATGTGTGGAACCGCAGAACCCCAGGCTACATGCTTCACAATTATCTATCAGGTTATTAGGAGACTCTCAGGAGGGAGGAAACACAGAGGTATCAACACCATTGGTGACTCTCTCCTTGCCCCCTCGAGGGCCACGAGCCTGCTCTCCAGAATTCAAGGATTTGAGGGTACAAAATGCAGAGTGGAGTGTTTGTCCAAATCAAATACTTAAGGCTCTGGGCAGTTTATCCAGTTCTGTAGCTTTATTGTTCATTACCAAAGTGCTTTGACTGCTGAGGAAGAAGGGTCGGGTCGGTTTGCCCTGCAGGCAAGGCCCCTCTCCATGGTTTTCACATCCTTCTTACGATGGGCATGTCCTTCAGACTTAATGCTCTTTCTTCATCAAAGGGCAGTTTAAGAGGAGTGGGCTGCCATCAGTACCTTAAAATTACACTTAATGAGAAGGGCTCCATACTCTTCAGAGTGTAGGATCTCTTTTCAAAGCCCTGGTAAAGGAAGGAGACATTCAAACAGGAGGGGGAGTGACTTCCTGCCTTCTATATTCACCTTCAAGCTTTCCCTGTGTGTTTTGAAGGGCTTCCATTTCTTTTTTCCCAGTCAGTCACCCAGGCTAAGCACTGTTCATGGAAACTCCTCCTGAACATGAGTGCCACCTGCTGCAGCTCCAGATGCTCCTTCTGTCCTTTCCTACCACAAGCTTTCCTCCCAGGCTGCCCCTCTTTCTACTTTCTATTTATCACACTTTCCCCTTGTGTGCTTCCTGCAGTGTGTCAACCCCAGGACAGGCATCTTCCCCCTTTGGTGAAATTGGATTTATTCTTCAAACCTAGTCCAAAATGTCCCTTGCCAGTCTTCTCCCTCAGAGACAAAACCAAACCATTCCCTTTTCTACCCTCAGAGCTCTGCGCAGTTTGCTCATCCTTACTCACATGTGGGAACAATCAAACAATGGAAGATGGATGCTTCAGCAACACAGGAGTGGTCATCAGTAACACCATCGGGCCTTTGGGAGAATGAAGATAATACAACACAGGAGCGGTCATCGGTAACACCATCGGGCCTTCGGGAGAATGAAGATAATACAACACAGGCAGCTACCATGGAGTAAAAGACTCCAAGTCCAGCAGAGAGAAGGCTTGTCTGCATAGCGTCTGAGGGCGAAATCGTTAACTGCTGTCCCCACGTCAGGGGGTCTATATAAGATATGTTAATTCCCTTTACAGTAGTACCAAAAGAAGATCAGCTGTAGCGGTCATTTCAGAGTTCATTTTCAGTCAGTCAATCAAGTGTTCTTTTTTAGGTAGGGTCTTGATATCTAGCCCTAGTTGGCCTGGAAGGCATTAGGTAGACCAGGCTGGCCTTGAACTTGGTGTGATCCTTCTGTTTTTTACCTCCCCCAAGAGCTAGGACTGCAGATGTGTGAGCTCACATCTGGTTAACAGAGTCTGCTGTGGATAAGATCCCTAGTGCTTCAAGTTTCTGTTCTCAGTCCCATCTGTGTGGTAGTAATGAAGGAATGGGAATGGTTAGCGTTAAAGAAACCTAGAGGTTCGTGTAGGAACTTTATGAGTGCAGAGACAGATCTCTGCAGTTAATAAAACCACCTCCATGCAAGGTGGCCACTAATTTGGCCAATCTACTGGGGAAGAGGCTGGGGCATCAGCCAAGGTAGCCAAGCAGGCCCACAAATTACAAAAACTGTTGAGAGTAAATCTGAGCTGCTCCCACCTTTGAGTTTCAAAACCGAAAGCCAGAGGAGTAGCGGAAATGGAGAAGAGTGGAATACAGCTTCCTAAATCCAGCCTGCTCAGCTGGAAAGCATGGGAGGAGAAGGGTGGATTTGAGAGTGAGTGCCTCTCTTCAGAGGGTGAGGAGGGTAGGGCAGCATGGGCGGGACCTTGGAGCCCTAGAGAAGCCAGGCTGCCTGGCTAAGGCTGCTGCAGCTGGGTGGGGGTGTCATCAGCAGAACTGATGTACCCACAAATCCTAGCGTGGCTGGAAGTTGAGGTGGTACAGAGAGCCTGATCCTGGCTGCCACGAGGCCCTGCTCCAGGCCAGTGAGCTGTGAGTTGTGGCCCCACCAACCAAAGGATAGCATGACTTGGAGAAAGCTGCCCCCAGCGCTCCAAGTTTATCTTTCAATGGTGAAAATTTCCATGACATTTGTGACGCTGTGCAACCCGAGTTGTAAACACATTGTGTTGCTCACACTAGTGTTATTTCGAATGAACTCTGAGAGCAGAGTTACTCCACATGGATTAGGTCATTTCATTCACTCTGTCCATTCTGCTTCTATTAATATCAGTGAGAGGTACCACACCTGGGCAGACTGATGTCTGTCATCTTCCAAATGGCATGTGACAAGGCCATTTGGCGTGGTCACCTGTTAGAAGGGCACTTTGAAGTTTGCCCTGTTGTACAGTGGTTGGACCACGACCTCCCTTTAGCATGGCCTCCCTGAGCACAAGATCTGACCCACGGGAGGGCTCCGTAGACATTTAATGAAGGTGTGGAGCACCATCCATTGTGGCAGGGCCAGTTCGCAGTTGGTGAGGCTGTGGTTTCTCAGGCCACATCCTTTGTCCTTCCCTCAGGTTCCAGCTGATGTGGGGGCACAGAAGTTAGCTCAGTACTGGAGTGAATGACCAAATAATAATCTTGAAAGAGTGGGATAAAACATGTAACATCAAATAGACATTCCATGTCCCAAAGGAAGTGACCCTGTGTCTCTGTTTTATTGAGTTAAACTAATAATAATAATCACAACTCTCTTGTCTTTTTCTATCTTTCTAGTCCCGAGAGAGAGCCATAGCTATTAAACTCAAGTCTTAACAAAACACAGAAAGCCCATCTTTAAATATGACAAAAAATCGCCATTTATTCATTTCTCATGTGTCATTCCCAGTTTAAAAACCCCTTTGACTCTTGAAAGCGTGTGTGCGGAGAGGTCAGCATCTCGCCTGGGCTCCTTGCTTCTTTAGCAGGTTCCGCACAAAGACTGAACATCTTTGGAGACTGCCTTGGGTTGAGGTGGTCCTGAAGTTGGACTCTCCTAGTGGCTGCACTACCTGCCCAGGCTCAGGCTGACACTCTTAGAGCAGAAGCCTCCTTTTAGAGACCATGCCCCTTAGGACCCCTCTTTCTCATGCCAGCTACTTCCCCTGGTTGAATCTAGGTTCTAGCCCTGCTTCCTCCACTCACATCCTGTGGTTTGTTCCTGAACAACCAGCTTTACCTGGTGTGCCCACATTCAAATATTTCATCACCTCAAACCTGTCTTCAGGGTTGGTAGCAAGCACGGACGTGCTGAGCCATCTTGCCAATCCACACATATATGTTAACTACAAGGATAGCTGAATGAGTGAGTAGAGCAGGTATGTGTGACGATCACCACACTACCCTTCTTCCATTTCCAGTCTTCGTGCTGAATCTCAGTTCTGCAGAAACCTTCAAAAACAATCTCAATGTGAACTAACACTTCAGACAACTTGTAAAATACTTAAGTAGCACTTACTGTTTACTGATAAGTTTAATAGGAACACAACGATGTGTAACACCTTTGCAGTGAAAACGCCAAGGCAGGCTATTTTCATATTTTAACAGTCTGAAGGGCAGTGTGACATTGAACAAAACCAGGCCAGTGTTGTGCTCCTACAATGGCATATACGGTCTTTATGAGTGTAACCTTGACCCACCTCTGCTGCATTATCTCGATTGCTGTCTTCTAAGGAACACAGCCAGCCAGGCTTGGAGAACACAAGTGAGCTCCATGTTCATGGTTCCCTTCTCCTTGTAAGCTGCATTATTGGCTGATAGCAAATGGACACTGGCCCGCCGTGGCCAACATGGTGGTGTGAACCTGAGTTCCGGGCCAATTTTCCTCCTTCCTGTTCCTGGAGCCTCTTCTCTCACAGTCAAGTGTCTGCCGTGGGGGCCATTAGAGTCTAGGAGAACCTAAGAAACACATAACCTGGAACAGAAGTTGGTTTTCCAAGACGGGATATTCCCTAGGACAGCACTGACAGACTTTCTACAGTGCCAGGAGGTAGCATACGTGCAGCTTTCTGTTAATGATGTCAGCTCCCCAAACAAGCCAAAGACTTTATACCATGGGACCATTTTGTGGGGTGTGTGCGTGTGCGTGTTGCTGTGCTGGTGATTGAATGTGTACACGCTAAGCAAGTACTCCCCAACTGAGCTGCATCCCCAGCCTCTCCTGTGGTGTTTGAAGCCACCCTTCACTTGGTGAATATTTAATTCTTAATTCAATGGAATCATATGTCAAACTAACCATCCTCTGATAATAATATTGTTTTAGTATGTATAAGTTTATAGAGAATCACGTTTATTTGTAATTTTATCATGCCTTATAACCTAGCATGCTTAGTATTTAGTCTAGTCGGTCAGCTTCCAGAGGCAGATCTTTAATCTCTATGCTTATGTTGGAGAGAATCAACTGAGGGCAGATCCAAGTTTATGTATCAGCCTTATTGTTCTTCTGACTGTCCGTAAACTATTCTGAGCTTCAGTTAAATGGAACTGTTCAACACTGCCCACACCAATGCCGAGAAGCTATATGGGAGCATGTGGAGTGGCTGCCTTTCTGTTTTGAACACAAATCCACCACTTCTAATGTTTTGCAATGAAGAATATGTAACAGGTTGGCCACCAGCTTACTGTAAGAGCATACCACTATCAGCAGATGTCAAGGGCCATCTGGTCACCTGATGTAGTGGAAGAGGCCCAACAGCATTGCTCCGAGCCCTGGGCTCCAAGCCCAGCTTAGGTCCAGTTTGACTATGGCTTTGGGCAAACCGCCCTGTCAGCTTCTTCACTTGTAAAGCAGTCTCTACTGTAACTAGGGTCAAGCATTTACAGCTAAACTGGACCCTTCCTACAGGACTTCCTAAAAGGGCCAAACCTACCACAAGGTGAGTGTGTACATGATATTCATTCAGCATGTATCTCTTGACCCGTGTTGTGCTAGGCAAAGAGCATCTCTAGGTGCCAAGTGTGTAACTGAAAGTAGCAGTAGTCTTGGGTGTGCCAGACCCTACCTGGCCTTGCACACTGCTCACAGCAGAGCCCAGTCAAGCCAGGGAGACACATCTGTGCAGCCCTGAAGCCTGGTGGCACTTGTATGTCAATTGCATGAGTGAGCCACATGTTGGGTCCATGGCTTGTAAACTTGAGCACTGAAATCCCAGAACCAGGGTTTCCTGCTTCTTCCTCTGTGTCTTCATCTGGCCTCAGCTCCGTCCTCTACTGTCCAGAGTCCCCTCATTTCGGTGGGAACGAGGTAGCCCTGTCCCTTCCCTACCTTCCTGCTCTCCTGGGAGCATAGCTCAAGTATATTTACTCAGATTGGTGAACAACCTTCTAAGCAATTTTTTTTTTCTACCTTGAAGGGGAGATACTGTGTTTCAAATGAGTTCAATGGCGCTCTATGGCTGTTTCTTTAGGAATGTAAGAAACCAATAGAAATAGCATCCATGGCTGGTCTTCATTGGGAGATGCTCTGGCTTGGATGCTTTATCTCTAAAGCTGGTTGATGTAGTGTAGAAATGTTTGTGCTGAGTAGTGGACAGAGTCCTCTTCCTCTCACAGCCAGCAAGACTTCACCTCCTCCCCCAGCCCTCGCCACCACATCTTGGCTGTTCACACTCCCTGTTGTTTTGAATTTTCCCCAGCATGCTTCCTCTCTGCTAGTGTGTGAGAGAGGTGCCATGGGTTTCTCAGGGCTGTCCTGAACATGGATGATAGTCAGACTCCATGGCCAGTCTTCAAAGACGACAAGAAAAAGCATCAAGGGGCCTGGGAAGCTGGGAACATCCTTGACATTCACATGAGATCCCTGTGGGTGTAAGAGGACACCTCAGAGTCCACAGTGGTACAGCCAGAACCTAAGAAGGTTGAAAGGAGAAAAGCAAACTTCTCTCCCACGCAGCTCCAACTTCTCCCTTCAGATCTTGGTGTTTTATTTTTGAAACAAAAGCAATACTAATGGTGACAGATACATAAACAGGGATGTGAAGTAGAGATCTTTGGGACACCAGGACTTGTGGAAATACTTGCTATTCTGTGCTGAGATGTTTCCATTTCTTTATGAGTCCTTTAACACCATTTAGAAATGCTCACAGTGGGCAGTTTACTTGGTTTAGTTAGCTGCAGTGTGGAATTAGGATAAAATCATTCAGAGGTCCATTTTGGTTCTCACATTCTAGGAGTCCATGCTGGTGGTCTGTCTTGTTTTGTTGATATTTTACTGCTATTCAGTCCAGCCCAAAGGCATCACGATGAATCACTTTTAAGAATTGAGTACTAGATTAGATGCCTGTCCCTGTATCGGCCCAGTCCCAGCCTGAGAACCTGGATGCCCATGCACACTGATGCAGTGCGCGTCGTGCTGGGGGACACCAGCCACCCCTAGGAAACATCCATGAGAGCAGACAAGCTGTTGGATGCTGCTGTCATATCGTGACGAGGCTCTGCATTTTCAACTGCAGGACCATGCTCCAGATGGACTTTTTTTCCTGCAACTGAAGCCATTTATTTACAGACAAAGGTAAGCCAAGCTTCACTTCGCTGCAGGCTTCTTAGTAGTTTTGCTTTCTTATGAAGTAGCTCACGTCCTACCCTGAGCCCTGCCTGTACTTGGCTGATGGTTGAAAAGAGGAACCCAGTTGATAGAGTGACTGCCGCTAGGGGGAATGTGCCCAGGAGGACCTGGAGATTTTGCCCTCCCCCCCTTACTCTCAGCAAACCCCCCAATAAACAAGTTGGAACAAGTCACACTGCCCGCAGGAGGAGAGGAAGAGAGAGAGAGAGAGAGAGAGAGAGGACATGTCATGGGCTAGCTCAGAATCTTTGAATCACTACATCATACATTTGAATCACTACATACATTTCCGCCCATGTTCTCAGGGAAGGTTGAGGACTGTGGGCTAGCCTCTACCCTCACACTCTGAGATCAGACATAGGTTTGCTAAGCACTTGTCTAGGCTCTGTCTTAGTCAGTGTTCTATTGCCGTAAAAAGACACTACGGCCATGGCAACTCTTATGAGGGAAAACGTTTAATTTGAGCTTGCTTACAGTTTCAAAAGTTTGGTTCATTGCCATCATGGCAGGGAGCATGGCAGCATGCAGGCAGACATATTGCTGGCAAAGGAGCTGGGAGCTTTACATCCAGACTGGCAGGCAGCAGGAAGGAAGATTGTGAGCCATGTTTCCTCCAACAGGGCCACACCTACTCCAAAATGGCCACACCCCCTAATAGCGCCACTCCCTATGGACCTATGGGCTATTTTTATTCAAACCACCACCAGGGGGAACAAAAGAAAGCCCTGGGGAGGAGAGGCAAGGTGGCACATGGAGAGTAGATGGAGAGGCGTCTAGGATATAGTCTATCTCTGGCTAGAATCTGCCGTGTGGACCAAAGTGGCAACCCTCCAGTGTTACCCTTCCAAGTGCGAGGGTTCCAGACAACAGTTTTCTGATATCTGCCCTGAATCCCTCATGTGGGGTTATTGAGTGGCCTGACTATCCTGGAAAAAGTCAGAACTTTAATGCCATCTCCTGAGCCAAGAGCAGGCCGTCTTTTAAGCGCTTCGTACATATTACTCTATTTAATCCCAACTGTAGCTAAGATGCTGGCAGAAAAGTATCTGAAACTTGGAATGAAAGCAAAAAGTGCTCCCCCGTTCTTGCAGTGACATTAGGGAGCAGAGGTCACCCAAGGACTTCCTTGAGACATTTCTTTGGATCACCTCATTGCTTAATGTTGACTAATGTTCCCAGACTTAGAGGAGTCATGACTTAGTGTGAGTACTTTAGCCCAGAAAATTTACAGCTATTTTCTCCTCATTAAAATAGATAAGCCCAGAAGTTTGTAGTTGGTTGGACACTATAAAAAAATTATATCTTACAGAACAATCTTTTCCTATAATTTCTTTTTTAAATGTCTACATGTTCCCTAACTTCGAAGCTCTTCTTTGAGGATTCAGTGCTGGTTAGTTTCATGAACTTATAAGCTACAGTCATCTGGGAAGAGCAACTCTCAACTGAGAAAATGCCGCCCTTGGATTGCCCTATGAGCAGATCTGTAGGGGCATTTTCTTGATTGCTGTTTGACATGGCAGGACCCAGCTCACTGTGGATAGTACCATCCCTGGACGGTTGGTCCAGGGATGTATTAGAAAAGGGGTTGAGCAAGCCATGAGGAGCAAGCCAAAAAGCAACATCCCTTCATGGCTTGTGCCTTGAATTTCTGCTCTGACTTCCTTTGATAATTGAGTGTTACCTGGAAGTGTAAGAGGAAATAAACCCTTTCCTCCACAGGCTGCTTTTGACCACGATTTATCACAGCAACAGGAACCCTAACTAAGGCTGGGTGAGAACATCTGACTAGCTCTTTCATTGCCTAATGAATTAAAAATAATTGATTTTACATTTTCCTCAGATTCACCTTGTAAATTATCATCTACATTTTGCAAATGAGCCAACTGAGGCAGAGAAAACTAATGGGCCTGTCCAAAGTTATGGGGACCCCCCCCCCCATGTCCTAGAGTGGGAATTTGAGCTCAAGGAATCTGGTTCTAGATAAATCTCTTTACCCATTCAACATTACTTATTAAACACTTTTTCTCTGTTCTTGATTTTTCTGGATTTCTCCTTTATTTGAGTCCAACATATTTAACAATTATTTACCAAACTACTGAGATGTAGCAGCTTCCAAATTAGTCTGAATGGCAAATCGTATTAATGTTGCATAATGTCAGTTTTAAAATAAGCCCTCATTCATATGTCTGGGGTCCCAGAAAAATACCTTCATATAATTTATTGTGTCCTTTCTTTGGTGTATTATGGTTGTCTGTTTGTACGGAGGACCAAGTGTATTTGCCACAGGTAGTTGGATGAGCCAGGTGCTCTAACAACCAAGCTCTTTGATGAGGAGCTTAGGACTAATGCTAAATCCAGCAGCTGTTTTTTTCCAGATCCTTGAGCCCATGCCAATCTTATTTGTAAAGCTGGACAGGTAAAACGGTGCGCTATGAAGGCTTTCATCGGCCAAATCCACTCTGTGCTTCAGAACGCTTGCTCTCAGTCTCACCACCCTATTCACTAGTAGCTCTGGTTCTTCCTGATAGGATCTATCCAAGCAGGTATAATTCTCACGGCTGGATCCCTTCTCTGTTTGTTTCAGTTGCCAGGATGTTCTGATGCTCCCACTGTCTCTGCTTTAGATCATGAAAGTGTAGAAATATGGCCTGATTGACCTGCGGCTGCCTCCAAGCAAGAGGTGTCAATCAATGCTCTGCCCTTGGAGACGCGGCTTCTTGCTATCACACGCTGAGGTGTTTGTCTCCATTCCATGGGCGGCGACTTCAACTCCTAGTCAGGAAATTCTGCTGCAGGCCAGGGTGGAAGGAAGTGAGACTGCAGAAGTGCTGACCCCAGGCCTGCCCCACAAGAACAGGGATGGGTGGGGGTGCTTAGTTTATTGTTTTATACTGTAGCCCCTCAAATCACAAGGCAGTTGGCCACTGATACCTTCTAAGGCTGGAGCTGGGGCTGGAAGGAATGTCTAGTAGCTCGATTTCCAGATTTCAGTTTCCAGTGGGTAATGTTGACTACAGGAGCAATGACTGTATTTATTTCTAATACAGCAAAAAACCTAGGGCAGAATTTTCACCCTTTCTATGACCTCCTGCAAAAATGTGACATTGGAAATGAGAACAATATAATAGGCAAAGCTATTTTTTAAATTTAATTTATTTTTAGCATATGTGTACGTGGTGCACATGTTCAAGTGTGTGTGTGTGTGTGTGTGTGTGTGTGTGTGTGTGTGTGTGTGTGTAGGCCGGGTTGACATCAAGCATCTTCTTTGATTATTTACTGAGGTGGGGTTTCTCGCTGAACCTGGAGGTCACTGATGTGGCTAGTACAGTTGGAAAAATGGCCCAGAAGATTCTCCAACTCTGTTCCCTGAGGGCTGGGGCTACAGACAGGCCACCATGACTACCGAACTTTTATGTGGGTTCTGGGAATCTGAACTCCAATCCTCATGTTTACACAGCCAGCGCTTTAGCCCCAGAGCCCTCTTTCTATTCCTAGACACTATTATTTTTAGCTCTGACCTCTTTTAGTTTAAGCTGAAATTCCTCTAAATTGGTGAAAAGTTGAAATGTACATGTCTGGTCTAACTCCTGCTTCCTAGTGTTGTTACCTGCCTCACCCCAGGTGAGTGTGGATCTCTTCCCAGGGATGCACTGTCATGGCTGGGTGGGTAGTGATGGTTTTTCAGAGGCATCAGGAAGAAGAATCTTAGCCCAAGCCACACTGTACATCACCCCTTGCAAAATGGCTGCAGAGAACTAGGCTGTGTCTTAGTGATACAAGAGTATGGTGCTTCCAGAGTGCCTGACATATGCCACTCAGGGGTCATTCCTTCACTGCCTGGAACTGGCTCAAAGAGCAGCCTATGGTCCCCAGACTCTCCTCCATTATGGTGCTAACTCTGTCTGCATTCTGGCTTCAGGCTGGTTTCTGACAGATCTAATGAACAGTGACTGACCTGGAGCCTCAGGACAGGTTCAAACATAGAACATAACTTCACTGGCAGTGCAGATGCATGGAAGGAGGTGGGTCACCCTACAGCAGATCAGAGAAAGATGTCCAAAATGTCCAGAGAGTTCATGTTGCTTTTCTAAGATTACTGCTATTAAAAAAAAAAAGGGGGTAAAGGACAAGGCCCTAATTTCAAAGCAATGCCATTGATGCTTTCTATAATGACTGCCAGGCTGGGCCTCTGTTGAATAAAATGCAGTAAAATGCACTTGAACACTGCTTTTCTGAAGAGGCATACTCCCCTGTAAGGATATGTCTGTTAAGAATATGGAACTACCATCAGGGAAATGCAAATCAAAACAACTCTGAGATACCATCTTACACCTGTCAGAATGGCTAAGATAAAAAACATTGATGACAGCTTATGTTGGAGAGGATGTGGAGCAAGGGGAACACTCTTCCACTGTTGGTGGGAGTGCAAACTTGTACAGCCATTTTGGAAATCAATATGGAGGTTTCTCAGAAAATTGAGAATCAATCTACCTCAAGACCCAATGATACCATTCTTGGGCATATACCCAAGGGATGCTCGATCACACCACAAGGACACTAGATCAACTATGTTCATAGCAGCATTATTCATAATAGCCAGAACCTGGAAGCAACCAGGCTCTGTGTACATATACACATTGTGTACATATACACAATGGAGTATTACTCAGCTGTAAAAAACAGTGACATCAAGAAATTTAGAGGCAAATAGATGGAACTAGAAAATATCATCCTGAGTGAGGTAACCCAGACTCAGAAAGACAGACATAGTATGTACTCACTCATAAGTGGATACTAGATGTAAAGCAAAAGATAATCGGACTATAACCCACAGCTCCAGAGAAGCTAGGAAACAAGGAGGACCCTAAGAGAGAGGCATAGACCACCTTGGGAAGGGGAAACAGAGGAGATCCCGATGAGTAAACTGAGGATGGGGGGACAAAAGAGGGGAGGGGATGGGGGATAAGGACATGAGGGAACGGGATGGTTGAGCTGGGGGAGGGACAGAGTGGGAGAGCAATGAAAGAGATATCTTGAGACATTATGGTATAAGGGAGAAACTTGGAGCTAGGGAAATTCCCAGGAACCATGAGGATGATCCCAGCTTAGACTACTAGCAGTAGTGGAGAGGGTGCCTGAACTGGCTTACCCCAGTAATAAGATTGGTGAATACTCTGTCATCATAGAGATTCCATCCAGTAACTGTTGGAAACAGATGCAGAGATCCACAACCAAGCACCAGGCCGAGCTCTGGGAGTCCAGTTGGAGAGAGGGAGGAGGATTATATGAGCAAGTGGGGGGGGGCAAGATCATGATGGGGAAATCTACAGAGACAGCTGAATCAAGCTCAAAGGAACTCAAAAACTTTAGACCGACAGCTGTGGAACCTGCATGGGATCAGACTAGACCCTCTGCAAATGGGAGACAGTTTTGTAGCTGGGTCTGTTTGAAGGGTCCCTGGCAATGTGATCAGGATCTATCCCTGGTGGATGAGCTGGCTTTCTGGATCCCATTACCTATGGTCGCGTGCCTTGCTCAGCCTTGATGCAGCAGGGAGGGTCTTGAACCTGCCGCAACCAAATGTACCAGGCTTAGCTGTCCCTCCATGGGAGAACTTACCCTGTTGGAGGAGGGGATAAGAGGTGGGTTGGGGGGGGGGGAGGGGATGGGGGGGGTGGGAGGAGGGATGAGAGGGGAACATGTGGTTGGTATGTAAAATGAATAAAAAAATTATATAGCAAAAAAAAAAAAGAATATGGGACTACTTAATTTCCTGTAGATTCCCCTCACTCCTTCTCCTTGAAGGTAGCCTCAGGCTAAAGGCAAAAGCAGTCACCAAGCACTCCAGGAGAAGCAACAACTGTTGAAGTCACAGCGGATAGCAGATGCAACTCCTGTAGTCTTAGATTTCACTTAGGTGTCAGCTACATTTTTCCATTCATCTTTATGGGTCTCTAAGAAGCTGTAAAAAAAAAGCCTCTGGTCTCCAGAGACTGATATTCTGAGGCAAGCAGCTCGAAAACCCTTCTTTAATATGTCCAGAAAGGAATCACAATAGCAGTGGAAATGCATCTTCCAGCACAAGCTAAAGCAAATGACAGAGCAAACCCCGAGGCTCTCGGGGCACCTCCGATGAGTGTGTGATCAGCTTCTCCCAGCCCAGCACACATTCGGACATTCTTGGAATCCAGGTAGCACAGAAATCCACCCACCATGGGTGTCTGGACTGAAGTTTTGCAAGAACACTTTATAGCTAGGGTTGGTCCGCCCTTCAAAACAAGGGATGCTAGGGCTGGCTCCGTGAGTAAGGTACTTGCCACTCAAGCATGAGTACCTGAGTTCAGAGCTCCATAAAACCAAACACTAATGTAATGCCCGATTTCCTACAGTAAGACAGGAGATGGAGCCAGGAAAATTCCTGATGCTCTTGGGCCAGCTGGACTGGCACATGTACAGAGAAACGAGCCAGCCAGCTAGCAAACAATGAACCACCAAAGACTCAGTTTCAACAAAGGTGGAATATGAGGACTGACGTCGGAGACTGTCCTTTGATCTCCATAAATGTTTCATGGCATGCCCATGCCTTCATTGGCATACACGAATGTGCACACACAGAGACCAAAGCCAAACAAGACAGAAAACAGCACATCTGGGATCCTTACTTTAGCAAGAGCAATCACAGCTGAGTCCTGGATGGGCCATCTCTGCACGGACTCCCTTGGCATGGGAATAACCATCCTTGGAGGGTCTATGGAGATTAGTGATCGAGCTGATGAGTGTGGGACACCTACAAATTATCTGTCTCAAGCATCTTGTCTTGAATTGAGTGACACCCTCATTTCCTTCTTTTTTACCCTCTTCCTACTTCTTTGCGGCAGGCAGTGTCGGCCACCAATCTATCAGCTCTACTTCCCTCTTTCTTTTGTTCAAAAGGCAACTGTGCATTCTTCCTCCTCTGAACAGCTATACCCGTGAAGAGATGTTGGGCTCCTGCCACACAGTGTAGTAAAGTCCCACCTGTCTATGCCTGACACAGTGACCTCCACTCTTCCTATGTGAATGGGCATACCTGCTGATTGGATCTGGAGTGGGACGGTTTGGGGATCAGGAATACTTCCGTTTAGGTCCAAGAATAGGTTCTGTTGCTTTGTCTGAAGTTGCTGTTAGGAAATAGAACTGAGGCCTAGGCTTTCAAATCCAACAGCTATTCAAGCTTCTATGTGCAGGCCTCCAGGATGGACTTTGCCATTGATTCCTATAGTAAAAGGAAGGTGCATGATCCTGGAAAGGCAGGTTAGAATTTTCTCAGTGTCATGATTTGTGCCTAGATGATTATTTTGGAGGGAATCTCCAGGGATGTCCTAGTTAGAATTAACCATCAACTTGACACAGCCTAGAATCATACAGAAAGACTCTCAGTTGAGTGGTTATCTTCATCAGGCTGCTCTGTGGGCATGTTCGGTGAGTGTCTTAGTTGTTAATTGATTTAGGAGGACTTAGCCCACTGTGGGCGATACTGTTCCCTGGGCATATGATTCTGTACTGCATAAGGAAGCTGGTTGATCATGAGCCTGAGTAAGTCAGAGAGTGGACCAGCAAGCAGAATTTCTCTCTGGTTCCTGCCTTTAGGTCCTGCTCCAGCTCCCCTTAATGATGGATTGTGACTTGGAAATAGAAGCCAAATAAACCCCTTTCTCCCCTAAGTTGCCTTGTTTGGAGTGTCTTACCATAGCTACGAAAAGCAAACTAGAATAGGCAGTAAAAGCAAGAGGCAGGGGGAGTGGAAGAGGAAAAGAAAGAAAAGGAGCCCTAGGGTCTCCATCTCACTATGCCCGGAGAAACCAAGATGGGGAGGTGCTTGAGAATATTTGGATGCACAGAGTAGGACATTTAGCCAACAGTTCCCAACCTCAGGTGAGATCTTCCATCCAGAGAAGGTACCGCAGAGCATAAAGAAGAAGGCAAGGTAGCATCCTCACCAACCTCCACCCTCAAAGAGTTCTTTCTCCATGGCTACAGGCTCCATATTCATGACATTGCCAACTGCCTCCTCCTCTTGCTCTGCCTTGGGTTTGATCTCTGAGGCAATCCTTCTGGGTAAGGACCAATGCTGACTCTACTTTTCTGGGCTGATTTTATTTCATCCCAGCAGTCATACAGCTTCGGGATAGTGTTCCTTCCCCAGCCCCCACATCCCATGTGTGTCTATGACTACATCTCACAGAGGCAAACAGTGCACATATTTGTACAGAGATTTAGTAAACATTCAAGCTTGTTTTATGAGGGGATCCTTGGCTATAATTGGATTCCCACACAATAATGTGCTGCAAATGACTTGTAAATGCTCTTTTTCAGTAATCTGCAAATAGATGTTTGCTCTCAACAAGTGAGTCACCAGTAGAAAAAAGTGACCCTTCACATTTGGGAACGCTGATAAAGTCTGAGTTTGAATAAAAAAGGCCTGGACGAAGTACATCTTGTGAGCCCACTGTGTTAATATGCTTGAAGCAGTGCTAGGTGGTGTGCAGGAAGTGCTGCCTAGGAGTGGGACAGACAGAGGAACACAGTGAGGGCATGCCATCCATATAGCCCAGATTTGCTCAGAGTCTCCACCAGGGCTATGCACAGACATCTGCAATCTTGAGGATCCAGACCACATACCTCTGCCAGCTGTCTTCAGGGTTTATCACAACCTTGTGCTTTGCAGGAAGAAACTTGCTACTAGTAGCTGACAGTTAACAGATTAACAGTTTAATGTGGCTTTTTTTCTCAACTCTGCTGGAAAGAGCACACGAGCTCTAAGAGGCAAGGCTGGAGGTATGTTGTGGTCAGAAAATAACTGCCCAAAAATTTCATTGTAGAATCAGCATCTTATCAACATTTAAGAAGCTCTGAAAAGCCTTCCAATAAAGACTCTACTTATATCAAACTAATCTGGTTAGGCATCAGATACTAGTGCACATACTTCTAAAAACTCACACTTGTCAGGATTCCTCAGGAGATGGGATGCACTAGGTGAGATCAACAAGGAAGACCCAAAAGAGGAAGTCAGAACACGGAGGGAATGTACTTGTCTTCATAAGCATAGTGCCATAGGGTTCTCTAGAGTGACTACAGTGGAATGTCTGTGTCTACACATACATGTGATAGTTGCTAAGGGACATGTGATGGCAGCAGAAACGGTGCCTCTTCTGCAAATGTGTGCCAGTGTGGCTGGGCATTGCTTCCTGCCTACCTGTTCATTGTTAGTCCTGGCTGCATCCTTCCTGGCTGTGTTCCTAGGGAATGGTAACAATTATTATTACTAGCATTATTATTATGGTTTCTCACTTAAGCTACATAGACTGAGTCCAGATCATAACTAAGACTTGACTGATCCAATCATGGGAGTTATTTAATACTTATAGACAGCCCACAAAACACATGGGTTATAGATAGCACTTGGGGGCTGAGAGACACCTCAGCTGGTGAAGGGCCTGGTATGTAAGCATGGGGCTACTCAGCACTCACATAAAAAAGCTGAGCATGTCTGTTCCTATCTATGATCCTAGCACTGGGATATGGGGGAGTGGTGACCAGCAGCCATCTAGGCAAATCAATTATTCATTCCAAGTTCAAGTTCAGTGAGAGACACTTCTCAAAATTAAGATGGAGTATGACTGAGGATGACACTTAATATCAACGTCTGGCCTCCACCTGTACTTGCACACCCACATGTACCTGCCCACATAAACATGTAACACACACACACACACACACACACACACACACACACACACACACACACACCAGAGCTTAGGGCAGATTCCAAGTCTTGATTCAATAGAATACAGGCTCCGAGGAGCAGAATTCTAGATACTGTGCCAGGCAGTATCTGTCAGATGGATATGGGGCCCTGGGTGGGCATATACCACATCATTTACCATCTCTGCATTAGAAGGTCATGGGGACCTTTCCAGATCTACAACCCCATGAAAATGTTAGCTAGAATAAACATCTGTTCTTTATTTCACACCATGCTCGGGCTTCATGAGAAAATAACAATGAGTAAATGGTTTGATTGCCCATTGGGACTAACAAGAGCTGGAGATTTACACAGGAAATCATTAGGGAATGCAAAGGATGTAAATGTAAGTGCAGCAGTTCAGAATTTAATATATCTAACTTATTAAACACATAAATCAAAAGCAGCTCTTCCCTTTATCGTAGATTTCTTTCTCTAAATTAGTGTCTTAAAGTGGGTCCACAGACATGTTTTATTTTGCCCACACAAATTTTGTTTAAGTTTCCAAAATTGGTAAAATTGGGACTTTTTTTCCCCCTTAAAACTTAAGAGATGGGACTATGGGCAGAGGTAATGATGCACTTTCCTTATTTCTTGGTTTTGTTTTGTTACTCTCAATGAGCAGGGTGATCTAGAAAGCTTTTCCTGAATTTCTTAATTTTCAAAATGCAGTTGTTTTTGAAAGAAGCTCACTGGATCAACAGAAGAGAGCCCCCCATTCCTTCCTACCTGACTGTAGTGGCGGCAGCGGTGGATGGCAGCTGGAGACTGAGATGGAGAAGCAGACACGATCTTTCTGAGGATGATGGATATGGCTGGTAAAAGGCAGGTCTGCAGATGGAACATGGCCTTCTGCTGCCTGCCGTGTCTCCAGTGTTCCATCATGTTGCCTCTAAAGAGGACAATTACCTGCTGTTGGTATATGTGTGCGTGCATGTATGTGTGTGATTTTTTTGTTGTTTTGATTTGCTAAGACAGGATCTCACTATGTGGTCCAGATGAGCCTCAAGCTTATGATCATCCTGCCTCAGCCCATGAAGTGTTGAGATGATGGATGAGCACCATGTAGCTGGTGAGACCTTGCTTTAATACACAGAGGAAGAAGATTTGATGACTAAAAGAAGGTCTGCAGAAAGCCTAAGGTTGCATAGACGCATCTCTCTCTTCATCCCAAATGTCCAGCATCTCACTGCATCTTTAAGACAGCTTCCATCAAACTTACAAATAATTCAGACAACAAGAGGAAGCTACCATGTTAAAGAGAAAATGAGGAGGAAGAGGAAAAAGACTCTTAAAGACGAGCTGGTTTAGTTGGCAGTTGAGCATGAAAGTCTGACCAAGTCCCGTTAGTCCCATGGATACAAACATTCATTCTTTCAGTAGCCAGTAAGGTAAAGCAGGCCTGGGTATCTATAGGGTAACACAGTGACCAAGGGCATCCTGGAGAACTATCTCATTCACAGAGGGAAGCCATCACTGCATTCCTGGGAATCACTGCTGAATAAAGGTGCCACCGAGCATTGCCTAAGAGCCACAGTTCTAGAGAAGATAGAAACTTAGATTTTTATGTGAAGTACATGCATGAAAACAAGATCAGAAGCCACCAGTTTATAGTCTCTACATAAAACACTCACTTGATCAGCTCCTTACAAATCTTACTAACAGGGGATCTGTGTTTTATGATGTGGCAAAAAAAAAAAGAGGACAGAAACCCACTTTTAACAAAATGTACAGTAATTGTAGATAAGATAAGAAGATAAAATGTAAAGTTAAGCACTCAAGGAGTAAGATCAAGGCCTGCATAGTGGTCCATGAGCTGGTACTATGATTGTCCTGCATTTGAGGGGAAAGGCCTTTTCTGTTTCAGTAATTGAAGGTTTAGGTTTTAATGACTATTCATAAATAAAAGTAAGATCTTGAACCTATAGAGGCTCAAAAAATGATGTATGAATCCAGGACTCTTAAATAGCTAAGCCTCATTAAGAGGATAAATATATATATTTGTATATATATTTGTATATATATATGTATCTCCTATCCATTGACATAAATATATGTCAAAGACATGACTATTTTAGCCCAGATGTCGGTGGAGAAAACACTAATGTATAGGAACTGTTCTACTTTCCTTTCTGTTGCTGTGATGAAACACTGACCAAAAGCAACTTGGGGGAGGACAGTGTTCATTTGACTTGTATTTCCAAGTCATAGTCCATCATTGACTGAAGTTAGCTCAGGAACATGAAGCAGAAACTATAGAAAAATGTTGCTTGTTGGTTCACTCAGAGACTTGTATTTAGCTAGCTTTCTTATAGAGCTGAGAACCATTTGCCTAGGGAATGGTACTACCCATAGTGGGATAGGCCTCCTAATAAGACAATCATGAAAATCCCTCACAGGTACAGCAACAGACCAACCTGATCAAGACAATTCATCAATTCACTTTCTTCCCAGATGACTCTAGGTTGTGTCAAGTTGACAAAGCTAACTAGAACAGGAACCTTGGAGCTTAGACATTTTACAAGCCTAGCCAGGCAGTGATGGCATAAGACTCCCTGGCAATTTAATATAAAATTTATCTGAAGGGTTGTACCCTTCATCAAGGACAATAGATCACCACCTCAGACAAAATGTATCTGTGTATAAATTCAGATTCCAAAGTTGAGTAAGACACTCAAGCACACAACGTCACAAGCCACCAAGAACAGAGGTCAAGCTGTGTTGACCCTCCAGGATACAAAGGTCATATAAGTGCCAGATAAAACAAGTATTGTTGATATGACAAACTAGTTCAAAGGGGAACTGAAAATACATGAGAAGAATAAGACCCTTGTGTGGTGGACGCTCATGATGGGCCTCACATAAATTCTCCACAGAATTCTAGAAACAAAAGATATGGTCACTGAAATGAACTCCATTAACAGGTTCAAGTCAATGAAAGAAACTTCAGAAGAGAACTATCCTGTGGGAAGATATATGGGATGGAATTATCCAGAATATACCTGAGAGAAAACAGATGGGAATTATCCAAGTGGGTAACAGAGAGTAGAATCTTTGGATGTTAATTATCATAAGCTTTGGGAATGAACATAGGGAATGAACAGGATGTGAGCTAAGTTCCCGTAGTTGGTACAGATTTGACCCTTCCTTTACCCCATCACTCTAAGGTTCACGACACTGGAGTAAAATGTAGCAAGTCCATGGAGGTTAGGAAACAAAAGATGGAATTTGTGTCTGTCAAAGAGACTTAAAATTGATGGTACATGCCTTTAATCTCAATACTAGAGATGCAAAAGCAGGTAGATATCTCTGGGTTCAAGAACAGCCTGGCCAACACAGTGAGTTCCAGACCAGCTAAGGCTACTTATCAAGACTGTCTGAAAAAAAAGAAAAAGAAAAAAAGGAGGAAAATTTTCCTAACACTGAAAATGCAAGCATGTTCCTGAGATTTATTATGTTAAAAATGACAAAAATGAAAATAGAGCAGAGATCATGAAGACTAGACCATAGGAACTAAGCTAAACTGAGCGATAGAAAATGTTAACACTAAGAATACTGTCATTGAGTTTTAGGATTCTCTCAGGATTGTTATCACACATGTAAGAAGGAGAGGATAGAGGAAATGAGGTGGGAAACATAACTGTGTTGGTTGAAATTCCTCTAAATTTGACCCCAAACAGCCACCCACACACCCATGAAGCTCAGCCCAACTCATGCTGACACTTTGCACATCCAGGAGCAAGCGAGGCACTTGTGGCTGAATTTTGGTCAACCTGCTGAAAACCAGAAGAGCAGCATCAAAAGCATCAACAGAAAAGACAATGACATGGGAGAGAGGTGGCCGGAAAAACAGCTGGCTTTCAAGGAAGAAAAAGGCCTTTCAGAAGAGCACAAGTGGAGGGAAACTTGTTACCCAATGACAAAGAGTCCAAAAATTCTCACAGATGGTCAGGCTGCCCACAAGCAGATGGGAGCCAGGGTAGGGCAAGAAAGGACCCATACTAACAACTTGGTCCAAATTAGTGTTTGTAGTGTGAAACACTCTGGTAGGGGAGTGAAAACAAATTCTACAAGGAGAAAGTATTTGATTTCTGTGACCGTCGCTACCACCATGGTCTGGGGCTGGCCATGGAGACAGTGAAGGGAATAACACTGGAGGCTCTCCTGTCTGGATCTTCTCACTCCCAAGTCCCTGAGAGGAATCTGCAGGCTTCTCTGTGCTCTGCCTGACTTCCATTGCCAGGCTTCTGCTTCCATTGCACACAGGCTGAGATCCTGGGGGAAAGTTGGAGCTTACTAGCTGCCCAGTGACTCCTTGAATTCTAGTTTATTCTTTCTCTTAAACTACCTGGGAGACAGAGCTCTTCAGCACCTAGAACAATTATGAGAAAGGTCCTCTTCCAATAGCTGGCCCATGTAAGAGACAGTAGTTGGTTCAGGTAAGAAACCAGTCCTTCAATAGCTCACCTAGGTGAGAGACATGTTCTTTGATCCATGGTCTCTGTCTTATGAATTGTATTCTCTGAATTACACTTTAGACATGTTAAGGTTGAGGTAGCTCAGGGGGAAATATGTGTCTGAAGCCTTGATGTGAACCAAGGGCAAGAGACAAACATCTCAGCCTTCAATGAACACATTATTATTATTATTATTATTATTATTATTATTATTATTGCATAATACTAGACGAAAACCAACAGGGAGAGTCTACAGAGTCTGGGGACAGCATAATCCAAGTGGTGGGTCAGGAAAAGAAGTCAAGAAAGACCAGATGTGCAAGGAAAAATTAGATTCCCATTTTTGCTCTTCCCTAATTGCATGCACCATGCTGTTGGCGTGTTTGGCTGCTGCATGCCAGTCCTTGTCTCCGCATCACTTGTAGCAGGATTGTTAACAATGCTGATGATCAGGCTGTACTTCAAACTTAAGTACAGCAGTTATACAGCCAGCCTGCCTTTTAAAGCAGCTTTCACTGGTGTGATGTTTATCAACATGACAACTTCACGGAATTTGGAATCACCTAGGAGACCCCTCTGGGCTGTCTGTGAGGATGTTTCCAGAGAAGTTTAACTGAGGGAGAAAGACTCACTGTGAATGTGAGCAGCACATCTACTGAGCCAGGATCCTGGCCTGAATAGAAGGGGAGGAGCTGAGTACTGACACTCATCTCCTTGTGCTTCCTGACTGTGAATGCAATGTGACCAGCTGCTGCATGTGCTCTCTTTGTAAAGCATTCCCACTATGATTGACGGCAACCTCTTCAAACCATGAATCAGAATAACTCCTCCCTCCCTCCCTCCCTCCCTCCCTCCCTCCCTCCCTCCCTTCCTTCCTTCCTTCCTTCCTTCCTTCCTTCCTTCCTTCCTTCTATAAGTTGCTTTTGCTAGGTTGTTTTGTCTCAACGACAAGAGAAGTAACTGATACCCATGAGTTCTGATCCAAAGGTTGAAGAACCACTGCTCTAGGCCCAGGGAGGATGTAGTTGAACATATTATTTCAATAAAGAAAGAGTGCCTAGCACAGAGGTGGGGAAGTGAGTGGTAACAATGGAGAAAGACAGAGAGAGAGGTTCCTAGAGTTTGGGAAATGACATTTGAAAGAAGAGGAGGAAGAGGAAGAAGGAGACCCTTTGGTCTCATCATTCCAGATCCCAAGTGGCTACACTTTGAGCAGCTGATCTCTCATGTCTGCAGCTTCTTAGGAACCATGGAGCTGTCAACTGACTGGGGATGGTGAGCTGAGGGTAGACAGCAGCCCCTCCAGCTCTGCCAAACACAGTGGGGGCAGGGAAGCAGGATGTAGACTAAGCAATTCTGGCTGACGTTTTCTTTAATACATTGCCAACAAAAGTCCCTTGCTGCTCTTGTATGACTCAGTCAACATAGGTTAATTGGTGAATTTTATACCAAATCAAGTGGTCATGCTAAGGTCAGAACAATACCTTTTTGGGTGGGACATGAAAGTTGCTGAGATGCTGTGTGTGGTGGTTTGAATAAGAATGGCCCCATAAGCTCATACATTTGATTGTTTGGTCATTAGGGGTGCCACTACTTGAGAGGGATTGGGAGGTGTGGCCTTGCTGGAGGAAATGTGTCACTGAGGGTGGGCTTTAAGATTTCAAGGGCCCTGGCCGGGTGGTGGTGGTGCATGCCTTTAATCCCAGCACTTGGGAGGCAGAGGCAGGCAGATCTCTGTGAGTCTGAGGCCAGCCTGGGCTACAGAGTGAGTTCCAGGAAAGGCCCAAAGCGACACAGAGAAACCCTGTCTCGAAAAACCAAAAAAAAAAAAAAAAAAAAAAAGATTTCAAGGGCCCAAGCCAGCCAGGCCCAGTGGCTTTCTCTCTCTTCCTGCTGCCCACAGATTTGTATCTAGAACTCTGTTACTTCTCCAGTACCATGTCTCACTGCATGCTGCCATGCTCCCCACCATGATGACAATGGACTAAACCTCTGAAAATATAAGCAAGCCCCAATTATGTGCTTTCCTTTGTAGGAGTTGCCATGGTCATGGCGTCTCATCCTCTCTCATGCGGGAGTTACAGCTTTGTGCCATCGTGGCCAGCTCTTCATTGGCATGTGGTGGACTGGTGTCCTGGGGGCACAAAGGATTTGATCAAGTCCTCCTGACAATCTAGAAGAGAACGGTACTTCACGTGGCTTCCAGTCACACAGCCATCTACTGGGATAATCTGCTGCACCATGTATGGACAGTAATCAATGGACAGGGCATGTACCAGAAAGTGTGGGGTTGGGGGAAGGATATTGGGTTCACAGGCATGTATCTTAGCATTAGTACCTTAATAGGAGAAGAGGTGTCTAGTCTCATGCAATTTGATATACCATGGCTGGTTGATATCCATGGGAGGCCGGCCCTTTTCAGAGGAGGAGAAACAAAGGAAGAGGAGTGGATGGGGAGATGGGGAAGGGGGAGGACTGTGAGGAGAGGAGAGAAGGGAAACTGTGGTCAGGATATTAAAAACAAACAAACAAACAACAATTAAAAAACACTGTACTTATTTGAATCCACTGTTACTTTGACTCATTGTGTTTTTTGTAGTTCACAAGTTTCTGAATAATCCAGGTTCTTCAGCCATCTGGAGGGGTCTCTGGTGGATATTTAACCACTCCTGGGAATGAAAGGGAGAGAGGAGCGAATGAAACTCCAGACCAGCATATTTTCCTTTCTGAAGGCAATCTTGGAAAAGCTGGGCTCCTGGTGGAACTGGATTGCTTTTCAGGAGGAAAAAACACAAGGTGGAGCCCATGCTGCTGAACTCCTTCTCCAAGCTCCCATCATCTGAGTGCTAACTCACTCAGGAGGAAGTAAAGTCTTGTGTCACTGATGAAGCATGAATGGGGGCTCAGAGAGGTCAGGCCACTTGCTTAAGGTCACAGAGCTAGAAAGTGGACAAGTCCAAAGCCCATGTGTTTGTCTAGTATGTGAACCCTTTGGTGTGAAAGAGTCAGGGCCTTTCCCACAGAGACAGCTTTTCTGCTGCTAGTGTTTTACACTGTAAATTAATGGGCCCAAGAGAGGGTCCTGAGGCCACCAGCAAGCCACGAGGTAAGGCTGCTTTTGTGACCATCTATCCCACTCCAAACCCTTCATGCTAAGGCATAAACACTACTACAGCTTGACTCGTGTTTGAACCCCTGCACTTGACCTTCACTTTAGATCTCTCAAGTTCTTACTTCTGTAACCCGCTCCATGATATCCCAAGTTTGCACTATTGGAATCATAACCTGTGACAAAAGAGCTTCGGTCCCCGGCAGTTATGTGTCTGCTGAAGTTTTCAGCAGTCAGTGCAAAGGCAGTCAAACTATGTGTTTGCATTGTCTTTCCTGACAACTCTTCATCCCTGCTGACTACTCAGCTTTATGAAGGTGTGTGTAAGGGAAAAGGATGGGAGAGAGGGAAGAGGAAGTTGATTCTTGCCTAAAAGCACATGTTTGCAAGTTCATTGATGGCCTCTAAGATAATAAACTTCTAAAGGAATTCAGATTCTCTTGTGGTGTAAAATTATTTCATGAGCCTCTGTAGATTAGTTCAAGACTTTTTCCATCACAGCTTATCCATGACAATATTTGATAACAGGGGCTGTGGTAAACAGCACCTGAGGTGTCTCTAGGCACCCCACCCTCCTGTGCAAGCTTCTCTCTTTGTGTGGGCTCCACTCTGTTGTTTCTAACCAAGTCTCTATTGTTTATCAATAAAGACTCAGGAGCCAGAGGCTAGGGTGAAAACCTGCTAGCTCAGAGAGGCAGAGAAAGCATCCAGCTGCTCCCTCCTTTGCCATGGTCCCAGAAAGAGACCATTCTCCTGCATCATCTCAAACAATACTCCTGCAACCAGATGTCCCCCCTTTCTACTTCCTGTGCATCTCTCTCCCCATCCTCTTGACTTCCTCTTACTCTTTACGGTGTTTTTTTCTCTGTCAACTGATTACTTGTTCTGCCTCTTGACCTATGGTTGATTTTATTTAATCCTGTTTACAATATTCAAGCAGAAAACTCTTGGATTAAAGGTGTGTACTAGGGCTGAGCCACACCACAGCTATAAATAGGTTTTTCCTCAGTCTCAGGGTCACAGTGTGATCAAGTATCCTGCAATACCACTCTGTGACTCACTTTCCATAAATGGATGACAGGGGGAGGAATGAGGTGGCTTGCTTCTGAGACTGAGTTAGGAAAGAATGTGGTTTTTGTCAGAATATTCTTTCTCTGCGTTTCTCTTCTCCCCATCTCTGTTTCCATCTCCATCTCTCTTCCCATCTCTGGAGGAAGACAGCCGTGTAGTCAACCCTCCTGTGAGGTGATTCTGGGAGTTTTTTGAAGAAGGGCAAACTGTCTCTTCACCCCAGATAGGGCACCAAAAAAAAAAAAAAAAAAAAAAACAACAACAAAAAAAAACACAGTTCTCTCCAAATCTAGCTAGGCGAGTCTATCAAGGTGATTTATAGGAATGTGTGTGACTCAAAAACAGACCTCTTTAGCATGACTGGTGACTCAGGAGAGCCAAGTCCTGGAGGCTTCCCATTCAGCTTACAGGCTGCTTGATTTCTTTCTCCATTAGTTATTAGGGCTTTTATAATTTGAAGGAGGAAGCAAAAGAAGGCTTGTGGATCTTGCAATTTTCTGAGATTCTTGAGTCTGGTAATCTGCACTGAATTCCCACCTCCCTCCAAAAGGAAATGTTTCACTTCAGGGGCCCATGTGGCAAGACATTGAGGGGAATCTCTAGCCGAGAGCAAGTAGGAAGCTGATACCCTTAGTACAATAACCCATTAGGGCTAAGGTCTGCCCCAAACCAGGGAAGTAGGCTCAAACCTGGACCTTCCTCAGTAAAGTCTCCAAATGACACCGAAGTCTCTGCTGAAGGATTGACTACAGTTCCCCATGTTAGGGTCCATGAGAAGTCCCATAAATGACCACCAGTCATGTATGCAATCAACAAGAGTGTTTAATAAAATATTCTAGCATGCTGGGGTCAAACCATCTGACAAAGTGGCAAATGGCAACCCTGAGAGAAGCTCACAGGCTCCTTTTAAACAGGACTAGAGAAATTCCAGCTAAGGTTAAGTGTACTTTGAAGTGATTGGGTATGGACCCTTATTGGTACAGGAATCATTTTTATGATTGACTCTTGACATTTGGTCAGCAACTGTGGTTGCAGTGTCTATCAGGGGTCTGTTTGACTGAAAATAGCAAGTACAGTTCCTGCTTGTGGCCACGTAGGACCCCGATTGGCTACCAACTGGACATATTTCCTGAGGGTCTGATTGAAGCCAGACATGAGTCAACATAGGATGGTGGGGTAATATGGGACAGAAGTCTTAGTAAACTGGCCCCTGGAAAACAAAATAAAAAACAACTGGCCCTATTAGGGTCAATCCTGTTATAAGAGGGGACAGCCACTTCACCCAGAAGAGCCTTGAGTCAGGACATAGCTAAATGACAAATGCTAGGAGCCTGTAGAAGCCAGCATGTAAAGTTGGTCATCTTAAACTGATCACTTCAGGGCAATTATTAATGCATCAACAGATAGCCGGCATGGTGTGCAACCTGGGCAGCAAGAAACTTAGTTAACTATTTTTTTTTCTTACTTAAAGTACATCACAGTCTTGAAGACATATTTTGGAATATTTTCCTTTAGCATTCTTGTTAACATACTTCCAAATCACAGGATTTAAAAATGATTTCTTTTACCCTGAAGCTAATTGCCTACTTGTGGTTATGGTTAAAAGGAATCTTGATAGTAAAGAAAAGCAGAGAACAACCTAGTCATAAAGCACTTCAGACTTGGGGTCAGCAGCAGAGCTCAGCAAGATAAGGCACTTGCCACCAAACTTGACAGCCTGGGTTTGATATATGACTCCCACGACACAAGGGGAGAATTGACACTGAAAAATTGTCCTCTGACCTCCACATGCACGGTGTGGCCTATGCTCCCACAGATACACATAAACTAAACAAATAAATGTGAAAAAATATATTTCAGACTTACTCCATGTGTTTGGGTACAAGGTCTATTAGAGTCACTTTGAAGATGTGGGAGAGTGGGGCTTTTAAGTGTGACTCATTTACTATCCTCAAGAAAGCATTTGCCCTCTTCCTGAATGTCCCCTTACAGAAGCCAAACAGCCCTGAAAGGCCTCAGAGAGCCTCCACATATGTGCAGACATTTGGTTACCTATTGGCAAAATTCACATGGACCACAAAACACATGACAAATTTCTGTTTTTATCATCACGGTAGAGAAGTATTTTCATGTTTTCCACCTACTCAGCCTTTGACTAAGCTCAGCCTGGGAATTTCAGAGCCAAGTCGAAGTTGCTGGCACTTACAAGGGTAGCCAAAAGAGCATCATAAGGAACAGCTGGCCTAAGGGGAGTTGAGTCTTGGGAAGTGACAAGTAGAGAACCCCTCAAAACACTGTGAAGCAGAAATGAAATAGCAGTGAGTCAGAAGCTCAGGTCACTTTGAATGTCTGCCAGTTAGCTCTGGGTGGCAGATCAGGGGAGACATGAAGAAGCATGTGACCAGTTGGAGTGATTGACTTAAAGGGTTCTGTGGTTGAAGCATAGCTCACATACAATGGGTGCTTCTGCTCCCCCATCTTTGTGTTCATTATTTTTAAGAAATGAAAGCCAGGCATGGTGGTGCATACCTTTAATCCTAGCACTCAGGAGATAGAGGCAGGCAGGTCTCTATGGGTTTGAGGACAGCCTAGTCTACATAGTGAGTTCCAGGCCCAGTCAGAGCTATATAGTGAGACCTAGTCTCAAAAAAAAAAAATAGAAAAAAAGAAAATATTTTGGGGCTGGAGAAATTGTTCAGTGGTCAGTGCATCTGCTGTTCTTGCAGAGGACCAGAGTTCCTTTCCCAGCACCTGTGTGGTGGCTCACAACCTTCTATAACTCCAGTTCTAGGGGACCTATCACCCTTTTCTGACTTCTCTGGGAACCAGGCACAGACACGGCACACATACATAAATACATGCAGATATTCATACATATAAAATAATAATAAACAAATCTTAAAAAATAAAAAGGAAAGAAATTCATATAGCCAGCAATTGCCTTTATGTCTTTATCTATGGATGACACCTTAGGATATTTCCCCACCCACAAGCAGCACTGAGTAAATTCAGCAGGCTGTATTTATATATACACGTGTGTGTGTGTGTGTGTGTGTGTGTAGTGATAATAATTAAAGAAGAAGTCATAAATTTGAGAGGGAGTTGGGGCATCATGGGAGGACCTGCAGGGGGGAGAGGAAGGGGCAGAAATGACATCAGTACAGTACTCATGTGTAAAATTCTCAAAAAGATAAATGCTTGTAGGTTGGTGTGTCAAAGAGCTGAAACAGACCACTGTCCCAGGAAGATATGAGCTTAAGGATGCTGACTAACAGCTCAAAAAAAAGGGTCACATTTTTCTGTTCTCTAATTCCCAGTCTCTGTCATCAAAACCACTCACCAGTTCCTTTTTCTATTCTATAATAGAGAAAGAAAGAAAGAAAGAAAGAAAGAAAGAAAGAAAGAAAGAAAGAAAGAAAGAAAGAAAGAAAGAAAGAAAGAAAGAGAAAAAAAACTTTCAAAAAGGTGGGTGGAGCTGGGGACCCAAGGAAAAACTGTCCTAAGAGATACCTGGAATCTTTTGTTGATGTTTTTTCCTCCTCTGCTGCACTAAAAAACACAAATTATCTTTTTTCTTTCTTTTTTTTTAAACATTTGGAGTCTCATTATATGCAGGCACAGAGTTTT